>JAHWFP010066591.1:0-11142 GCA_023313725.1 Lithobius niger
ATACGATGAAACTCCCCTTTTAGTTAGAGATTTAAGTGGTCGTTACTCCTTCCTACGATGTCACTCCCCTTTTAGTTAGAGATGTAAGTGGTCGTTACTCCTTCCTACGATGACACTCCCCTTTAATTAAAGATGTAAGTGGCCGTTACTCCTTCTACGATGACACTCCCCTTTAATTAAAGATGTAAGTGGCCGTTACTCCTTCTACGATGACACTCCCCTTTAATTAGAGATGTAAGTGGTCGTTACTCCTTCCTACGATGATACTCTCCTTTAATTAGAGATGTAAGTGGTCATTACTCCTTCCTACGATGACACTCCCCTTTTAGTTAGAGATGTAAATGGTCGTAAACGGTAGTCGGTTAGCTATCTATACAATTTTGGTACAAAATTTGGCACAGCAAAACTAATGATACTGCAGAACTCGAAACCGCTTGCATAAACCGACATAAATTCCAAGATGCTGCACCCAGGGCCCTAAAATAGCCTCGAAGTAGGCCCACATCCCTGCATGTCCAAATTATGCTCAGACTCTACCCTGGCTGCCCACTTCTTTGACGATTGTTGGTTGCACTTCTCCCATTTCACATGTAGCGTAATAATCATCTCTTCTTCGATTCCAAGAGAATTCGAAGGTTACCTGCAGGGTACTACACAAAACATGATTCAGTTGTTTTCTTACAGAAACACTAAAAGAGCATAAAAAATGGAATGTTCCTGGTAACATTGAAGTAACCACAAGTTCATAAGCACAACAAGATTTTAATTTTCGGCAGAGATATTACTGCCTGGTCACAGTAAAAAGGTTGAAAAAACAATATTTAAAATGCCATTAACAGCAAACAAACATGCACATGATTTACCTTCTTGGAAAGCACAGTCTTTGGTTTTCCAAGATGGCGGATCGTGTGTTCGTTTGTTTCCTGTTAATGATATTTAAAAATTTTTATTCTTTATTATTTATTTTTATTGCACTTACGGACAGAGCATTATGGAGTTCTCACTGGGCGACACTGAAATAGCGCCCGAAAACAGAAATACTCCCACTGGAAATAACATAAAGTTCAAGGTTGATTTTAGGCTCAACAGAATAAAATCTATCCAAACGCCACACTCACGGCACGACGTGACGTATGAAGAACGAAGTGTTATCATCTTTTTTTTTTTGTATAAACATTAAATCAGCATTCGCTGAAAACTACAAATCCAACGATAAAAACGCAACGTTTCGGGGGAATGGACTACGGCGTTATCAAGCATTATTAAAAAGCATTTAGGTCATAACCCATGTCAGACCAAACTCGTGATGAAAATTTTAACAATAACAAAAAAACAAAAGGATGTAAAATTGACATCTCTTGTTTGCTGGTATTATTAGCCTAATTGCCTAATGGCTGTAATTAGAGCAAATTAAGTCGTTCTATTCCCAAACTCAAAGGAGACTGTTACAAGGGAAGTGAACGCTGGTCTTTTGGTAACTTACTATGTGCGTGACACGTTTGTTCCATATGTGGAAAGTGTTTCCTTATTTTGGCGGGAACCAGCCCTTAAATGAAGAAGGTTTAGCGCCAAACCGTATTATTCCCAACAAGCAAGCAACAATGACTGAACTCTATGCACGAACTGTCTTGTTGGACAAAATCATGATTCATTTGCGTGAATGTTAAAATGTTTATTTTTGTGAATACGAATGACGAAGGCTGAAGTAAAGAAGTTTATTATTTAACATGTCATCAGTGACCATTGATTTTACCTGAAAGAAACCACAATCGAAACTGAAAACTACTAGGAAACAAGACAATTGCAGGCGGAGCGGATTGAAATTTATTTTTAATTTATGTGTATGTTCATTTTAATGCCTTTGCGTATTTGATAACGTCACTTAAAATTAGTTAGCGGTGCTTACTGCACACCTACCAGTCGTTATCTTTTTATTTCCATTATGCGTATGAGGGGGCCCGGTGTGGGGAGTAGTAATTTATGTCGAGGCAAGTTTGACCTTGAACAGTTAATTACTTCACAGTATATTGTAGTATTTAGTAATATTTAGTGGTATATTGCTTTCGTTTCAGTTTTTTAGGATAATAACAAGTAACCTTCTGCTTAAATTACTATGAACAATTAGATTTTCCAGTTTTTGCAGTGTAACATCGAAACGGCATGCGCCACTGAGCAATTTCATAAACTCTTCGAACAACTCAGCGCTAATGTCGTACGTTCTCAAAGTAGTTCGTAATTGGGGCTTCAGCGCCCATTTGTTCGATGAATTTGTGAAAGTGCCCACTGACGTTCAGTCCATATACCGATGGAAAGCTCTCATTGAGCATTGAGCTCTCTACGTGGATTCGTGTGTTTTTTTGAAACAATTACAGAGGATTGTAACCACACAGTTGTGTTTTAAATTAAAGGCGCCATTTTGGGACAAAAGTGTAAGATACTGCTCACATTTTACTCAAGACGACTAATGCATAGAAAAAAATCTGGGAAAATATCTGTTGGGTTCACTGCAAAAAAAACAAAAAACATTCGTGCTTAGACTGAAACTTGGAGCTTGGATAATTACTCAAAACAAACATGGGGATTTAAATTTAACTAATAACTGCCCAGCCATGGATCAATGAGCCGCCCTGTACAAATAAATAAAAATATTGTCGTGTGACTTCCGTGATCCCCTTTGTGTGTTGAGTTTTAGGATATATTTTAATTAGGGAATTGCCATATTGTGATTTTAAGTGAACTATGCTGTCTTTTTAGTTTTTTTTTCTTATGAAGTGTCTTGAGGCACGAAAATTCATTCTTGCCAATAAATTATGCCAGTGAAAGGTGAACTAGTTGTCCATCCTAGCTTCATTTTAAAATAAGAGTACTTGTATCATGTCAAAAAATAAAACTGGTAACAGCGCCGTTAAGTTTGGAGTGGTTCAGCCTCTCAAAGCAGTGATGTCAGCATAAAAACTTTCGCCAGATTAATCCTACCCACTAATACTTCCGAACTTAATGTAAATACAAATTCAAAAGAAAAAAAAAACCCGTTGAACCTCACATTCAGTGTCAACATTTTTTGATGAAATAATGTATGTGACTTAAAAGTAAAAAAAAAAATGTGATATCACATCAAAAACCAAAACTGGTAAAAGGGTGGCAAAGTTGAGAATGGTTCAGCCTTTCGAAGGAGTGATATCAACAGACAAAAACAGTCGCTGAGGAATCTCACCTAAGTTCAGATGTTAACGGAAAAACTTAACTATTGCTGCTGAAGTCAAAGGGTCACACGTAGAAACACAGGTGAACCGTATGAATTACAGCCGTTGCGGGCTGTAGGTTTATGTACATGTAAGCTTTTGTAGTGCGTAATTAATTTGAGTTCCTGAATAAAAAACTCCAACTTTACGGATACACGTGCACACTCAAACTGTGTGGCGCATTTGGCAATGTGACATCTGATAAGTGATAGTTTGAGTGGATAGTCTGTCTGAATAGGGATTGAGAAAATGTTTTAGAACTAAAAATAGAACTGGTCTACCAATTCCGATGAAAAGAACATAACAGCCGTAAAGCATCGAACATGGTCTTACATATTTAGAGGGGGGGGGGGGGGCTGCTCAGGATGCTATAGTCCAGGATGGCAAAATCTGATGAGCGATAAAATACGGTAAAAAAAAAAGCGGTACACGGTTAAGTCGTCTACGAACGATACCACTTCTCTGTAAATTCCTTACAAAATTCTTGGTAAAGTCTTGGCAAATCAATAACATATTGTATTTGTAAAATTCTTGGTAAGATTAAATCAATAACATATTTTTTTTCCTTAGTAAATATAGGTCGAAACAAAACGGCAAAACAGAGCAGTATGAACGAAAATGCACCTGCCGAAAGGGCTCTGGACGGTGTGTTCAGCAACTATCAACACTGTGCAAGTAGGTAGCATTTTAAACTCAAATGGCCCTGTTACGCAGAAAAAAAAATCTAACTAAAAAAAAAATGCAGTTTTGATCAACACGTTTTGGAAGCTTCGTTGTTACTTTTGTGTTCGTTGCCATTTTGGGCATTACTGATGCCGGATGTAACAATGGTTTAGCAATGTCCTAACAATAGAAAGACTTATTTATTTCGAGTAAGCGTGCTTCCACAGACCTGTTGACTTGTTTCCATTTGGCGGTTTCCGTTATACTGCTGCGTACTTAAAGATGCTGGTTCACCATTCGATAGTGTTGCCATATTCTAAAAACAGCATCCGCGTTCCAGATTCTCCGTCATCCAATAGGCTGCCGTGGATCACGTGATCTCGTTTTAGTTATAAAAGAAGCGGCGCTGCTACGAATAGTGTTGTTCCATTTTTGATTTACCGCTATTTTTCTTTTTATTGCTCGAAGAGTCTACGATGCTGCATCTAGGAGTCGAAAAGGTGAAAAGGCGCTTCTTGGTAAACCACTGTTGCTTTTCATTGATTGATTAGCACGGCCGGCAGTGCTTATTAGAGTTTGTGAGTGTGCAAGAATTCAGAAAAAGTATATGGAGTATAGCAGGAGCCACAGAGGCTAACAATGTCAAAATGTTACAGTGTGATATTGGTGCAAGAAGGAGGTGAGGCACACAATAGAGTTCACTTGAACGATGTGCAGTGATGCTTGGGCGTACGGAGTGGTCTGAAGGCGTAAATGGGAGGGTTTTGTTTGTCATTCATTCCACGGTAGTGTCTCTGTAGTGCAGCTGAGAGTGTGTTCAGACTCCAGACTGGACACCCCTTCTTATGTGCAATTAATAGGCTTGGGTGATCTTCGTCACCGGTCTATACATACAGTGTGTCTCAGAAGCAGCCCCAGGTAAGCCCAGGTAGGCCTATATGGTGTAGGCCTATACAGTGTAGTGGTTGTGTCCCAGGTAGGCCTATATGGTATAGGCCTACACAACGTATACAGGCCTATACGATGTACGCCTTCACCATATTAGGCCTAAGGTGTACAAATCAGCAAGCTATGAGCAAAATATTCACTTAATGGGAGTAGAAAATGTCTTCCACAATAGGGGCGTTCACTCTCAGTAAACCCAGGACTCGAACCAAGGACTTTCCTCTGGGTGTAGTATAGGCCTATACCATAAGCCTATACACTGTATAGGCCTATATGGTTCAGGACTTCTGAGACATACCGTATAAAAGGCCTCAAAATTGGATGGCCGACATCAGTGATTGACTTATTTAGTTTTCAAAGCGGGCTTCGGGAGGACAGTTGAATTGTTTCCGAATTGTTTTCTTCGATTGTTTGCCGCGATTCCTACAACTGCCTGTAGCAACGAATAATCATTATGTGTTAGCACGATCTGCAGACAGTATATGGTTTGATCCAAAACAAATTACAAGAGAGTTCAAACCTGTTTTATTGGCATGTTTTAACCTAATTATTCTACATTGCAAAAGTCTAGAAAAAGATATTCAGCGGACCAAATCCAAAATGGCGAAATTCAAAATGGCTGCCACTGTATGTTTTGGCTTGAATGAAAAGTTGAAATGTTCTTTACACAACTAAAAATAAGAACTAAGACTAAGAGCAGTTATTTAAGTTAAATAGGGTTAGTTTAACCTGTTGAGGTGTTAGGAGTATAACATTGTACACCAAAAGTAGCTAAAGAACGGTCCCTATCTCATATCGACAAGTTTTTTTTTAGCCTTGTAGCATGCAAAACGTTCTCAACTTTTAGTTTTGCCTAAATTTTATATCAAATTCGGGCAAGCAGATAGTGTACAGGATGGCTTTAAAACTGAAAGTTGTTATAAAGTATATCCACAATTCACTAACAGGGTACAGAAAAAATGGCTGTAGAACGGCCCCTAGTTTCCTTAGCTACATGTTTCCTTAACTTCGTTAGATGAATTAAAAAACATATTTCAAGCTTTCAGCCAAGCCTAATTGTATCCATTTAGGTTTAGTTAGGTCAATGGAGTGAGTTAAAGTTGGTCAACACTATTAATATTATTATTCCGATAATTCCTCTATGGCATACAAAAAAATAGCTGTGGGGCCTACCCTATTTTACGAAAACAACTGGATAAAACACATTTCTACCTTTCAGTTAAGCATAATATTATGCCCTTTAGTCTAATTTGTAGGTCACGGGCATGCTGTGAATTTGGTAGTTTATATACATTATATAAACATTATATAGGAACGGTACCTATTTTATGTAGCCAACTACTCTTAATCTCTGATAAAATAGAACACTACCACCTTTCAGGAAAACCTAATTATGTCCTATATGGCCAATGTTGTAAGTTGAAGGATTGCTTTAAAGTCGGCAATTTCTATAAATTCTACCTACACTTCCTCCACAGGGTGCACACAAAAAAAGCTTTGGTACGGACTGTGTAAAGGCTCTTGGTATCTTTGGATAAAAAATGTTCTCACCTTTCACTCAAGACTAATTAACCATTTGGTTAATTTGATAGTTCACAGGGGTGCTTTGTAATCGGGAATTATAAAAAGTATTCCTCAAGAGGATCTAGTTGTGGGTCGGTCCCTATGTAACGTAGAAGACCTCATTCATAGGTTCGTTAAATAATAATAATAAAAAAAGATTCCCATCTTTCATCCAACCCCCAAAAAATACCCATTGAAGTTAATCAGACAGATCAGTACCCGAGTGCCTTAAAGTGGTAAATTATAGAAAAAAGTTACATATCGACATAAAATCGATAGTAATTGATAAAATATGATAAACCGATCATTTTTTTTTCGATGTTAACAAATGTTCTCATGATCAGTGTGTCATAAAGAACTTTAAAAATAAAACAATGTTAATGTTGGATGTGGTGAGGGGGGATGCAATGTACTCATTACAGCATACTATCAAAAATTTCGGTAAAAAATCGATAAAATTTTCAATATTTATTTTCACTACAAACAAATTTTCACATCGTCAGAATATCAACACAAGGTACAAAAACATATATGTGCATGGGATGGAGGAGGGGGGGGGGGAAGAGGCTCGGTAAAGACCTCTGTGGTACGTGCTATTTCTTGCTGAAGAATGTATGCACAGAGCTTTTACATTTTATAACATTTACATTATGATACTGATGTTGACATTCCGCTGCTCTCGTAAAAGTTTACGTCTGCTTGTTGCTAGCTTACACACTTACTATGGTATTTCTAATAATGAACAATGAACAATAAGGGCGGCCACACGCCAAAGTCGGCAAAGACGAAACGTCGCAAGACGGCATCTGGTGGAGTGACCCCGTCACACGAAAATATATGGAGCTTCGCTTTGTTGTCGTGAGACACCTAAAGACGTCTCACGACAACGTCGCATCCGGTGTGTGGCGCTCAGCTCATTCCTCTCGTTTTGTCGACGTCTGCAGCATGCTGAGATAGGTTTCGACAATGTCCTGTCGTGCGACGTTTTGTCGATTTTGGTGCGCAAGAGACGTTGTAAGACAAAAACGTCGCGAGACGTCGCATTTGGTGGAGAGACCCCACCAGACAAAACTAGAAGGAGCTTCGCTTTGTTGCCATGAGATGCCTACAGAATCTCACGAAATGTCGCATCCAGTGTGTGACACTGAGATCATTTCTGTGGTTGTGAAGACGTCTGCAGCAAGTTGAGACAGGTTTCGACAATATGTCCTGTCGTGAGGCCAAATGTCACGTCTGGTGAGTGGTCTACACTTAAAACTGAAAAGTCCACGGTGAAAAAACCGCGCCAGAGCTTTCTGTTTCAGTAATTATACAGATCGAAGCTTCACCCGTTTCTGAACGGTCAATGACAAACAAGCCACAGATCTGTACGTCTATTTCCTTCGCATTATGCCCGTTATTAGGGAAACCTTCATTAATCATCGGAATTTTACGGAAACACGAAGCTGCTTCTCGGCAGCTTTTGGAGTACTCATGCCTGTATTAGGGCACTGAACTCACTTTCGTGAATCGTTGAATGCTTATGGAAACACGAAGATGCTTTTTGGTCAGGGTATGTTTAACGTGGTGTATCGGCGAAATCGTTACCAGGAATTCTTTTCCCATTTTCTTAATGAATTTGAGATTTTTTATTTTGAAGCCTGTATTAGTGCCTGTCGCTTGGAAAAAAAACATCTGCACAGTGTCATTTCTTGCTCACCTGCCAATTTTCAACAAGCTTTAATAGTTGCTCTGTAATCTTGTTCTATAGCAGTTCATAACACATTCACATACTAATTAGCGTGTGAATGAGATATGAGTTGCTGCAGAACAAGAATACAGAGAGACTATTCAACCTAGCTTATTGAAAATTGGCACGTGTGTATGAAATGGCAAGTGTTTTTTTTTTCAAGTGACTGGCACAAAATTAAAAATCTCAAAATCTCAAATATACCATACGACAGATTGCTTTTTAACTTACTTAATAATATACCCAAAGTAGGATAGGCCGAAAAAAAACGGAACGTGTTTCTTGTCATTGACACAAAGACAATCTTAAAAATGACGAAAAAAAAAAACCAAATTCGTTAAGAAAACAGGAGTTGGTGGCCTAAAAGTTCGTTTAAAAAAAATAACGATAGCTTAAAGAAAGACAAAAAGAGGAAAACCACGGGATTTGAACGGGGGACCTTGCGTCCCATTTGCCATGATCGTAACCACTGGCCCACGCTCTGACACTAAAGAAGCCGCTTCTTTGTCACTAATAAGACTATGCTAATTTGTCGGCGGGAAACGTGCTTGCATTATAGAGAGCTGTTTTCCTTGATAAGTCAAGAATATTTATTCATCTTTTCACAAACACTTAAGAAGTATGTTTAAAAAAATAGCTTGGTTAGAAATCGACTGTTTGTCATCGTAACTTAGTATGATGAAGGGAGCCGGAATTGCCCTCGACCATTGCCATGACCCTTCCTACAGACCAACTGATTTCTTATAATAATTTAATACCTTTTTTTTAAAGGCTTAAAGAAAAAGGCTTAAAGGCTAATTCTTAGTGGAATAGACATACATAAGCAATATATCTGCAATGCAACAAAAAATAATATTAAAAAAGGCGAGTGCCAAAGTGGCTGCTCACTGCTATAAATACAATCTAAATAATACAAAAACAGGTAAAGAATTCCTGGTAATGATTAAAATGTCGTTTAGGCGTAATACGAAACACCTGTGCCGAAGCAAACGAAATTACAGGTTGGTTGACAAAATGTGATGGGGCTGGTATCGCTATACGCCAAATAAAGGTAAACATCATAAACATCAAAAATCAAAATTGCTTCGTAAATTGAAAATCGAAATCGTAAACCGAAATCAAAACTGTCAAACGGAATTACTTCGGAGAATCATTTTGTGGAAAGAAAACTAAAATTCTCAAACCGAATTCCACTCATGCCTCTATGAAATGTATAATTTGTGAGTTTTTAACACTATCCTTTCCAACCAATTTCCCTCCACTTTCGATCTTGGGAAATTAAATTTGGAAGGGAAATTCGTGCTAAAACACTAATTATCGATATCGTAGAAGCATTCGGGTGATATAGCTGATCACCTACAATCACACGCACACACATTAGAATCAAAAACGCTTAAGCGTATAAAATACGAATGTAAGCATTTAAAAAAAAACTTAATGGTCTAAAGGAACAGATACAAAAAAAAAAGGATGTAAGACATCAGTGTCGCACCATTACGAGTACAATATTCTCCAGCGTCCCAGAAAACAAGCTGAAGCTTATCTTACGCGTATTAGTGTTTTCATGGTTAAAATTATAGTTTTGGGGCTGTTCAGACAATACGGGTAAGAAGCGATAAACGGATGGCAGCCATATTGCAATCGTCATTTTGAAAATGTTCCCCTTAATGTATTATTCTAGAGTTTTGATATGTTGTTTCTATAGAGCACCGTCAATAAGATCAAAGTTGGCTAATGGCAAATGAACAACGAATGCCTCCATCTTGTAACGGAGGTAATCACTCGTGTTTGAAGCAAGCAGACGACGTTTTGCTTCGCCCAACTCGTTTACGAATTGCAGAATTGCTGGAAATCAAAAAAAGGACGAATCCATCTGCACCCGGTCATTGCCGCAACCCAAAATCCTACAATTGTAAACCATTTTAATGAAAAAAAAAAAAAAAACATATCAGCGCTGATCACACGACAAACGAAAATAACAAATGGCAGCAGAGTGATCTCTGTTCCCCTCCACTACAATGGGCAAAGTCAGAAGCCAGGTATCCAAAGTGACGTGATGACAGTGCCGCAACGACTGTGACGTCTATTGCCGCTGCTCTATTGATACTAAGAATTCAATAAAAAAGGTTTCGTTTCTTTTGCAATTTGTTCCGGGTCAAATCGTATTTTTACTGGACCGATGCCCTTTTTTGTGGGGGTTTCTGATCCTTTATACCATTCAGGCAAACTTTCTTTCTCAAAGTTTGATCAGGCACACTGATCAGAAAGAAAGTTTGCCTGAGGAACAAACTTTGACCTTCCAAAATAAACTTCGCCTGGACAAACTATGACGTCATCAGAAGTTTTTAGGGCAGTTATACGTGCATTGCAGGGTTACAAAATCAAGTTACAGTGACGGAAATAGGCCTAACGGAAACACAATTTAATTATAATTCATTTAGTGCGCCTTCCAACTTTGTAGTTGCCGTGGTTGAAGAGGAGCAGAGATATACACAGAACCGCGCTCGCGCACGCGCATTCTATGTTTTTAATAATGTAGGATCTTGTAAATGTAGGGTGTTGGAGATAAATTACGGATGCATGTGATGAATGCGATATTTTAAATAATTAAGATATACGGTATTTGATCTATTTAAGATATGCGATATTTGATATATAAGATTGGTCATTAATTTCTCACAACGGGAAATATGATGAACAATCTCTATAACAAAAAACAAAAAACAGACAAACTAACAAGCATACGACAAAATAAAACCGAAAGAGTTAAGGGTTCATGAGTTAAGCTTTTTAAACTATATTTTAAACTATTTATTTATTATTTTATGTATTTTTTTAAGTGGGGGACAAGTTTCCTTGGTGGCGAGTGGACCTTGAAAAGCCATATGTTGTCCAAGAAGTTATTGTGCATCACCGACCTGGTTTAGAAGGTGAGCATCAACCAATTATTTCACCCCTAATGCACACACAACTCAGTTATACTGATGCTACATGGTGAGC
>JAHWFP010066593.1:0-25136 GCA_023313725.1 Lithobius niger
GGTGGGACTGTCGTCTTTGCACAAGGTTAGTTGAATGGGTCTATGACTGTTAGGAACCGAGGTACGCCCGTTTTACTAGGGGATGGTATCACAGCTACCGTTGAATTTTTCGCTCGTATTTAACTTTCAACTTCTATGGTGACGTGTCTAATTTAGGTAGACGACCATAATTAGATTCATTCGAACGGTACGAATGTATTCTTTGCAACAAGGGTCGTTGAAAGGGTCTACCTAAATTAGAAACGTCTCAGCACCAGTTGAAAGTTGTAAATAAGCGAAAAATCCAACGGTGATTTTTGCCAGCCGCTACCAAAACGGTCGTTCCTAATAGTCGTAGATCCTTTCAACGACCCTTGTTGCAAAAAAGACATTCCCACCTTTCGAATGAATCTATTTGAAAACATGTACATAAATTATACAGATCACAGTAGAAGTTTAAACTTGAAAATGAGCGAAAAATCCGACGGTGACTGTGATACCATTCCTTATTAAAACGGGTATACCTCGCTTCCTAACAGTCGTAGACCCTTTCAATTACCCTTGTTGTAAAGGAGACATGCCCACCTTTCGAATAAATCTAATTAGAATAATCTACCTAAGTTAGACACGTCACAATAGAAGTTGAAAGTTGAAGATGAGCAAAAAATCCAACGGTAGCTGTGATGCCATCCCCTAGTATAGCTCGGTTCCTAACAGTCGTAGTCCCTTTCAACTACCCTTGTTGCAAAGAAGACATTCCCACCTTTCGAATGAATCTAATTAGAATAATCTACCTAAGTTAGACACGTCACAATACAAGTTGTAAGTTGAAAATGAGCAAAAAGTCCAACGGTAACTGTAATACCATCCCATAGAAAACGGGCGTAGCTCGGTACCTAACAGTCGTAGACCCTTTCCACTACCCTTGTTGCAAAGAAGACAGTCCGACCTTTCGAGTGAATCTAATTGGAGCCATCCAACTGAATTAGAAACGACGCAGCAGCAGTTGAAAGTTAGCCGAAATTTGGCAGAAAATGGTTTAAAATCCATTTTTCTCGAAAACCATAAGAGATATTAAAAAAATGTATGGGAATGACATTGTAGATTATATAATTGCAAACAACTTTTATCTCAACCGTTTTTCTGTATCACTAACGGTTCTTGCAGTTTTCATTTCTTAGGGAGGTTACGGCGGCCATTTTGGGCCTTAAAGGACGAATTTCGTGGTGCCACTTCTGAAATCAAACTAGGGGTACTAACGAAACCCTGTGCCAAGCGAAACCTTTTAACCACCAAATGCCGTATTTTCATACCTACCACAGCCACTATAAGAAAAAAAGGGCAAATAGATACCATTTTGCTGCTTTCAAAATTCAAATCTAATTCCGAAAAAGTAGGTCCCGTTTCTCGATAGTTTTGAAAAAAAATGCAAAAACTGTCGAAAATACTTTCGTGCAGAGCATGCCAGGATGCACTACACTAAATCAATTTCAGTCAAAAGCCCACAACCCAGATATACGGATTGAATTTGCGAATCTTTTGAGTCAACTGATGTGGCCCCCATGATCACACTTTTTCAGGCTTCATGTATAAAAAAAATCCATTGTTAGCACCGTAAAGGAAAGACAATGTCAAATGAAACGGGTCCAAAACGATTCCAAATGTAAGATTAACGCAAACGAAGGTAAACGTTATGCAGTGGCCCGAGTATTCCATTCAGGAGCCAGTGTTCCAAATTTCACTGCTACCAGGATGTCGTGGGCTCAATTCCCCGCTCAGGCAACCTGACAAGTCCAAAGGGCAACGTAAATAGGTCGGCATCCATATTTATTTAACAACTCAATGGAATAAAATTAATCAACAGTCGAAGCATAAAACAAAGGAAGGTGTAGTATTTTAGTTAACTCCACAGAAACCTAACAATTAAGCACCACAATTAAACCTAACAAAGAAACTAATGTACGTGGCTGTCACCAGAGCAAACTTACGCTCGACAGTCCTCAAAAAAGAAGGTTAAAAATTAAATAAAAATGAGAATACCCAAACCATTAGGACACGGAATTGGCCCAAATTTTGTGTTTGTACTAAGAAACCTGATCAACCATCTTACAGCACACGCAGTCATGCACATAAGCCTGAAGTTATGCCAAGTAGGCTTATGCCAGCCAGTGGTCAATTCCATATTTCCACTTGCCTTAGAGGGTGGACGGCAATCCAGTATTCCTAAGGGACTGTTGTTGTGACAATGTACCTACCCCTTACCCCAGTCTGACTCATCTTTGTTAGGCACGATGCACATCAAACTTTGAATTAAATACTAAATACCAACATTACTTATTAATTCCTCATTAAAAGGATGCAATTATGTCTTGAATGGATGCTTGGTTTAATTTGCCCTGGCTTCTTATGCAGAATTAAGCCGACTATAAATTGCAACACAAAACATATTTCACAGGTGTTCAGACGGACCTCTGTTGCTAACCATAACCAATGAAGCTTTATTACGGAAGTTGATGAAGCACTCTACGTATTCCACTGCCTAAGCGACTTCAGCAAACTTGGGATAACATGACTCTAATGAATCTGTAGGAATTATAGCGTAGCCAGTGTAGCATTGTCAGCCCTCAATAGGCAAATACACAAATTTCATTCAAGTATGGTTAACTCACTAGTAAAGTAACAATGCTAAACACAATCTATTGTGCTAATCTTAACCACCGTAAATCGTCTATTAAAGACCAGGCAAAGGTACGGCCCATCCTACTAACTGCTTTAAGGTCAGAAATTATGAAATAACCTAGTTGCACCTCTTGCCCGCCCCGCCCCTAAGTTGTATTTTTTCTCCTAGAAGTTGACTAAAAGCTTCATTCATTTAAGGAAATCTACGTTTTATTCCCTTAAATGGTGGTTTTTCAGCAGCAAAATTAAATAAAAGCTTCATATATAAAGGAACGTGAATAAACTAATAAACGAATAAAAAGGATAAATGGGACAAAAGTGTTGCGTTAATGCTAGTTAAACCCAGATCACGTACGTGCACGATTCCGTAAACAGCCTTTTCTGCGATAGTTAGGCCTAAAAACCGCCCCAGGACAGAAGATAGATTCCCAACACTATATTATAACTTTGTTACGACCCTCCCACTTTTTTTGGTTTAATTAATTTTAACAGCCCCCTGGCAATTAATAGGCGATTCACAGTAACACACAACACTAGGGGAAAACAGTGGTGGGGATACGTTTAAGGGCTTGGTTGCGGGGAGATGTGGGGGGGGGGGAGGTTGTGTGCTTCCCTGCAACAATGGCTTTTGAGAGTAGTACTCAGTCCAATGCGTAAACGTGTACATGGAGACGTCATTTTGGACTTTCAAAACTTTTCATGTATCATTTGACATCGTTTGTCCCTTCACAGTTCCAAAGGGTGCTAAAAATGCCTACTTTTCTATTTTACATAGGGCCTGAGAACCTATGCAAATAGGCCACATCATTCAGCTCATATTTGCATGTTCTATTCATAAATCTGGGTTCTATTATGTACAATTTTTTTACCGAATTCAACTAAGCAGTGTGTTATAGCTACACTGACAGAAAGTTGAACATTCTTACCGGTTTTTTTCCAAAAATTTCGAAAAATAGGACCCACTTATTCGGAATCAGAATTGAATTTTGGATACAGGAAAGTGGTCCCTATTCCCACTATTTTTTTCAAAAACTTTAAAAAAAAGTTTGGACGGAGAAAAATGTCAGGTTGTGAGTTTAACATGGGCTACTAATTTAATTGGTTTAGCACATGGCAATTATAAGAACCAACGGCATCTTCTTCACAACACTACTCGAAACTCTACCCTCATACCCAACTCTACGTGAAACTTAAGCTAGCAACCCTCTAGAAGGACGCACTCTAGAATCGAGAAGCAATGCTTCAACTCTGCAAGCTCGAAGAAAATGAGAAACATAAAATCGTGGGATAAATCATTTATCACATAAAGCCTTGCCACTCATAGTAGAGTTACTTGTTAGAACTGTTTCCATGCAACAGTACAAACGATGCCTAAACTTACAAAACCATTTTTTTTATCTTTTTCTTTTTACACCAGGTTAGCTGAAAATTTTTGACTTGACAAGAAAATATTTCACTCCGTCGCTCCGGTTTTTTTTAAACCCACGAATTCAGCACATTTATAAAATGCTGCATGATTGTAACCAATCACTGCCATGTTAATCGCTACACTGCTGCATTTTGGAAATTCATCCAATTCATGTTTAATAGACTAGGTGACAGAATGTAATATTTTCTCGTCTACTTGATTCATATTCAGCGAAGTTTACGTCTATATACCAATATCGGATTCATAGATTAGGTTTACGAGTTCTACCCAAACTTGTTTATTTTGATTTTTTAAAAACGTGAGCAATGCATGCTCCCGACAGACCACCACCCCACATACACCTGAATAAAGTCAATGAAAAAAACCTTAACAAATGGTATTGTTAAAATTAAAGTCTACATTTGCCAGAATACTGCCCACAGATCAACCGTTGTAAAGAATTTATATTGGCAGACATCGAACCAAACTTTTTTTTTATTACGATTAAGAAAGAGAAAACAAATTCTAGTACTGTATACATCTGAACATAAACTATTTCTGATTCAAACAAATTTGCTTATCAACTTTATTACATGCTTTAATGTCCAAGAAACTTAAGTTCAAAACTAAATCACGTACTAATGCGTCTTAGTAAGCTGGTCTGGTAGGACAGACACAATCAAAAAGAGAAGAGAGACCTCTCTCCATCGTAGGATGAGGGCGACAGTCAAGTTCTCGATATAATGAACAGCTAACAAGTTCTTTATGTGTACTAGCCATATCCTTTGCTTCGCTGGCGTCAATCCACGCTTCATACAGTTTAGTTGACGTCTTTAATTAGTTTACTGATCGAAATTAGAGGCCGTGCAGTTTTTCGCTTTGAGGGTCAAAAAAATCAAGTTACAGCAATAAAATGAGTCTACTCTAAGCGTAGTTTAATTATCTTTCCTTTGGCGCTACTCATCTCTGTGGGTGCCTTAGTTCAATGAGAAGTAAATGTACACGTACATTGTAAATTATTAACAATTTATAGACGTTGCCAAATGGATAATTGAATGAAGTACAATTCAGTCACAATGCCGAAAGTTCCAGACAAACTTAATTGAATATATGGTGAAACACACCCAGGAACAGTTCTCCCAATTACGCAAGGAAGAAAAAAAAGGATGTCCAACTTCTAATTTTTAACGTTAAACCTAATCAACCAGTTTGAGAGATGTAAGATACTTCAAATATAATACATTTATTACAAACTACTTTTTCCCGCTAGGAAAATTCTAAATTCAACACAAAAATGCACTCCTGAAGTGCCTCTGTACACCAATTGTTCCAGGCTGGTGTGGTTACCTAGATAAAGCTGTTAGAGAGCCTATCTTAATGCAAGTAAAATGACTGCAGGTATATTTTGAAACCTCCAGTAAATTTACGCTTACGCTTTTTCTCCGACCTTTGGTGTAAGTGCTGATACGAAGACGGGGTTTATTTAGTATGCTTTCAAAACTAGTAGTAAAAGAAAAGGGCCAACCAAACATTACTGTACTTATAAAGTTAATTATATCGAGAACCACTGCATGTTATATTTTCCTATTTAATACACCCAACAATGAAGTGAGACCCCTTACCTTTTCTCTTCTATTGTGCGTCCAGCCAAAACCTGCTGTGATAGAAAAATGGAAAAAATAGAGTAAAAAAATGTATACCACCGTTATGAGCCTGGAGGCTGTGAGTAAACTTCAGAACACACGACAATGAAATAAGGAAGGCTCACTTACTACTGCGGAATCGGCTGCTCCCCTAATTTCACTCATGGATTCGAATAACCAAGAAGTAAATTAAAACCATACCTACCGAAAATAGGCATCATTCTGAAATTACAGTGTGCTAGAAGAAGAAGAGGTTTGAAACTCTGCAGAAACAAGAGGAATTTAAAGCATTGCTCAACAGGTAGTGGCGATCAACCCGAGACAGTCGTCTCAAAATGTTTTGAAGGAATATCGCTTTTTTTTAAAGGTAGACAAATAAAAAAAAAATTCCACCCACCTGCTCGAACCAAGCCATGTGTTCAAAACAAATATCTAGTGTGAAACTTAATGGTGGTGTAGGAGTGGTTACAAATATTTTCAATCGGATTCTGCCAAAAATGGACCTTTTGAGGATTTTGAATTTTATTGTAAAATAATATTGTGCCAACTACACACTGCACCACCAAATCCATATGCATGCATCCATTGACATTAACTATGGCAACCTTGCTTATATTCGAAAACATAGCTGAACGAAGGAAATCTTTTTTCAAATACAGTAAACTAAATAAAAAAATAATTGAAAAAATTCTGCATTACTTAGGCTACTAATTGAAACTAAAAATTGTTTTAACACAAAAACGTAATAAATATGAGTAAGCTTACACAGTTTACACACTAAACAATTCTCAAACTGCAAAATGCAGCAAGCTGAAACGCTTCCAAATTATATTTTTCCCAAATGTTCACCGTAGGATACGGTTACATAGTTTTTGTTTTTTTGGGGATGTTGTGCTTTTCTTTTGATGATTAAAATTTGAAGCAAGTTTCTAATAAATTATGTGAACTTATAACTTTATACATAAAGCTCTTCAGGCTCAAAACTGGTTACGTGCTAGCTTTGACCAAAGATTTCCTAACAACCCTACGACTCGAGAAGTGTTGAAATTTACTTTAAAAATTGACAATATCATTAGATCCAACCAGTTTGCTATGAAATACGCTTATTTTCAAAAGAAAGATAACGCACCGCACAAGCAAATACTTGCTCAGTCTCTATCTTGCAAATTTTTAACTGCAATATGTCGACTGAGGAAGGGTTGCCTTATGTGGTGCATTATCTGACTATTGTAAATGAGTATTTCGTAGCAAACAGGTTGCTTCTAATGATATAGATTCGAGAACAAATTGTAACGTATATTTCCAGAAAATAGACTGAAAACCCATCAGCCAATTACGGAATGATATTACTATTTTTTTTTATTTGAACGAGTACCAATTCGGAAGACCTAGAGCCACCTGCCAGTTAGACCAATGTTCTAAAATACAGTTACAGCAAGCAGTTACTTGTATACGCTTTATGAGGAACAATAGTGCTTAGGTATTGGCAACTCGCCAGTGTCAGTGATCAATGGTAGGATTCTGATTACATACTGAAGCCAACGATGCTAACATTTAATCGAGTGAAAATTTACTTCTAGTCTCACTAACGCTATAAACCTTACTGATGGAACGAGTTGTAACAGATCTGCAGGCTCGATTTGCTCTTCCTCGATAAACACGCTAACTGGTAAAAAGTGTGCCGGTCTCGTATATGTTGTCAATCAACATCTACGAGACTGGCACACTTTTTACCTGATGGGGACGAGATATTTTCTTCCCCCATAATTCGACCCCTTTATGCATTTCATTGCAGCCTCTTTCAAGGATATCTCCATAAAACTGCTAAACACAACAGCACAACGCTGAAAGCAACGGTAACCACTTCCACACACTATGTTTGACAATCATAATGCTTAAGCATCCTTGAAGAAGGTCCGTGTTAAACAGGTAGGGGCCAAAATTATTGTAAAAGAACTACCGCAAATCGCGTATGAAGCGCCCACCCCCAAAGCGCTTCAAGTTCAAATTTGCGAAATAGATTTAAAGTGCCCACCCATTAAATCGTTGTTTTTCGTTTCCAAAATTAACTAAAAACTTCTTACATTTAAAGAAATTAACTTTTGATCGAACACGATTCATGATCGGGAATGGTTGTTCAACTGCACCATTTTCCGGAAGCTGGTGTTAACTTTTCATCATTTTCGTTCCAGGAGTGTTATATCCACACCAACTTCCAGTGTGGACAAATGATGCCAACTTCACACCAACTTCCAGAAAATGGTAACACATGCTGGCTTCAGCATGCAATCGCTTCCAGTCCTGCGGTTACAAAGATGTGTGTGGTTAGAAATTAATTTTAACCGTGAATTGTGTTGGATTTTGGAGGAATGACTATCTAAGAAACTAAATTAAATAAAGATGCAAACCTATTTATGTTGCCTTTTGGACTTATATGTCAGACTTCCTGAGCGGGGAATCGAACCCAGGACATTTGAAATCAAAGGCTAAGGTTCTACCGCTGAGCCAGACTTATACGGCCTTTGGCCTTTGCCCATGTCAGTCTGGCTCAGCGGTAGAACCTCGGCCTTTGATTTCAAATGTCCTGGGTTCGATTCCCCACTAAGGCAGTCTGACATATAAGTCCAAAAGGCAACGTAAATAGGTTTGCATCTTTATTTAGTTATTTCTTGTGAGCCTTTGGCTTTCCCATCCTTAAGAAACTAAATTTGTGAGTAAATCAGAATAAAGGCATTGCGTTTACGCTTCACAGGCTCCAGATCAAGTACATCTCCAAAACAACACAATACTACTAACTAAGGATACACACAGTTCAACAATTAAATTTTGGGAGAACTATCTCCTTCCTCTGAATTGCTACCAAAAACAATGAAAAAAAATTAACGTGACTCATCGAATCCAAATTTGAACACTTGTGCTTGCACACGTTAGTAGTGGAACCATTGATCTCGCGGTTGTTCTGAACTACCCACTATCTGTCCAGGGCAGCGCCACATTTAGTCTGGCCAGCAGGTTGATGTTAGTGTAGCTAGAGCATGCTAGGTTCATGAGAGGAACATCGTTCATCTCGAACCTTTTGATGACGAGTGACTAATGCTGTAATGTGGTTGTCTTGTAGGACATTAGATTTAAGCATACCCGAGGTCTTGTCCCAGGCAACTGAATGATGAGTTTTCTTTATATGCATAGCAATGCCATTCGTCTGGTCACACTTGTAGACAGCATTGGCATGTTTCGAGCTTAACGTGCAGCTGACGACGGGTTTTTGTAACATAAATGGCATCTCAAACTCTTGCATGCGACACCATAAACCACACCTTGTCAGGTAAAAGAGGGGAAGAGGGAAAAGGGGGAACAGCAGGGGATGGTGCTGGTTATCTTAAAAAGCATCGGACTCCTTTTTGTTTGTGAAGAGCAAAGAGAATCACGAAAGGACCGTTTTTTTCAGCTCACCAAGTTGATCGAGGCTTAATGGCACGTCGACAGCTAGGTCATTAGCGACCAAGTTGATCATGGTACTTAAACTGCAGCCTACGCTCCCTGGCTTTGTGCCCCGATTTCTTCATTTCAGCATTGATTGAGCTTCACAGGGTACCCTAAGAAAGGAGACAGTTCTCCGAAAATGTAAATGTTGAACTGTTTGTCTTTCGTTGGTGGTATTGCGTTGTTTTGGAGAGGGCTTTGAAATAACACTTGTGTCAACCGGTTACCGATGTTTTTCGATTCCAGATCAGTAAGAAAATAATCTCATGTCACTGACTTTTCTGTGATGAAGGAAGTAAGGTAAGAAAATGAGTTATGTTTTATTCAACATCCACATCACGATTTTTCCCCAAATGAACTGCACTAGCCCATGGGATTTACATCCTCTACTTCTTTGTAGAATGAACAGTTTCTAATTTTTTGTTGTTAATTTTAGAACCTTAGGGGATAGAAAAGCGCGACGTAAGGCTCGTTTTGTCAACTTCGTCGGCATTTTTTGTCGGAAAATGGTTATGGCTATAATGATGGTCTTCCCATTTGTTGAGATTTGTTGTCCACTTTTGGATTAGAAAATACTGAATTTGTCAGCACATCAAAACTTTGATAAATAAAACATTAGTACTTAACCTACCAAATTTCCACATTTTGCGTTCTGAAGGCCTACATAGAATTATGTTCCTTTATAATTAATTTTGAAGGCCAATAGGCTAATGTTCCTTTAGCAGTTGAAGTATAAATGTAAATAAACTTAGGCTTTGTTACGAAAATTGAAGAAAGCACCCTAGGTTAGGACAATTGTTGGTAGTATTATTTGAACGTACAATATTTGCAGCAATTCACTACTTCCGTCAGGTGGAGAACAAAAGATGCGAGTACACAAGTTTTAAAAGCAGAAACATGCTAGACTGCTAGTGTTCATTTCGAATTATTTTTCTTGAAAATACGAAATGAAAGATAGCATGTTTTCTTTTTAGTTTTGTACGGGCATCTTGTAATCTCCACCTGAAGACGGTAAATATGAACATTGTACATTGTAAATTGTACTGTACTAACGAAAAAGTCGTCATCTAACTTTGTGAGATTTCTTCAATTTTGGTTATGCTTAGTTTGGTTCCACAAGTTTATAATTAATTACTAGTGACGCAGACATTTATTTAATTTACTGCAACTGTATGCAATACTGATGAAGTGAACATTTGGGCAAGGCATTGCATCACACAGATACTAGATCAAATATAACAAAGAACATCATACACTCAAAATTTACAATCCCACGTCGTCCAACATGTAATCATTCTAGATATATCTTTTGTCAGTTTTTCACCAGCCCTCGTCAAAAAAATTAGGCAAATAAGTGATGTGCCATCGTACCGATATCTACGAACCATGAAAAAATTTCCACAAAACTCATAACCCAACTGTTGTAGCTTTAAACAGGATGTCGATGGTTCAATAGTTACAAACAGTTGGCTTCTCAGGCACCATTTATGGACCAAAGAAACCCCACAGAAACATGTTTTTTTTTGTTATTCAGAACAGCTGAATTGTTACCAGCATAACTTCGCCACAAAATGGTAAAAATTAATTTTCATGCAACACTGTAGTTATATAGGTTTCTTGAAAATCATTCTTAAACTGACGGTTTTAAAACAATTTTGTACACTTATCACAGAGATACTATTTACTCGAAGTAGTCAAATTAAACAAAAAAAAAAAAGTTTTCACTAGGATAATAAAATATTGATGTCTGTAGGGTGTTTATTTACACATAACCTAATATTACATACAGTCACTTACGCGAAACCAAAAATCGTCCAAGTTCCACAATTCAAACTTGCATTCTTCAGGCAAGAGTCATGAGACTTGCACAACAACCACCACTAACGAACTTTCCCAAGTCCACTATATTCAAATTTTCCTCCCATCTCCCAGTGAGCCTTGGAACTCAGTCAGCTTGGAACCGTCATCAACCAAAGTAAAATTGCCAAATTAACGGTATTTTCGACATAGCCTAATTTTAGAAAATTCGCACAGAGAAGAATTTATATCACTGCATTGAAATTTGGCCAACCATGTGCTCAAAAATTTTCCAGAAAAAAAAAACCATTGCAAGGCCACTTACAAAAAGGGATTCCGTTTCTCAGGCAATGCCTCACTACCTAAAAGTCCCTGCACAAAGTTTTTCATCTTTGCTTGCTGTGTGCCTTGGCTTGTTGTAGCAAAACCAAATTTTATGTTAAAATTCAGTTTTTGTCCAGATGTTCAGTATTTGGCTGAATAGTGTTAAACTAAATACGGATGCAAACATATTTACTTTGCCTTTTGGATTTAAATATCAGACAGCCTGAGCGGAGAATTGAACCTATGACATTTACAGGGGTGCTGCCGGGTGTACCAGCTTTTTTCACATTTCCCACTTTTTATTTTTTTCACATTTTTTGCATACCCGCTGTTCATTTCCCCCCACATTTTTCACATACCTGCTTTTTAATTTTTCACGTACCCACTTTCATTTTCGTAGCACTATTTCTTCGCTTTCATAATCACCCGTTTCACATTTCTTTAATAAAAATTTGTCGTTTCCAATAACCATTGTGTTCTCTGTATAATTTCACTCAAGAGAGCGAAAGCGACTTCAAAGTGGCTCCGCCCGTAAATCAACCAATTTTCTTTTGTGTGTTCTAACCACAGGCTTGCCTACATAATTCTGGGCCCAAAATTAGGGCGGATAATTTGATTGTTTTTACTTAGTTTGTGTGTTTTGCCTTTTTTTTCACACCAACTCTCGTATTTTTCACATATTATTTCACCACTGGCAAATTTTTACATTTTTCACATTTTTTCACACCGGCAGCATCCCTGCATTTGAAGCAAAAAAGCCGAAGTCTGACTACTAAGCTATGCTATTAACCTTTTAAGATGAAACGTCCCTACGGCTTACTGGTGAGGGTGGGGTTGACAGCAAGGTCATCAGCGCCAACCTCAGTCACAGTGCAGTGGTCCGAGTTGCCATTGTACCACACATTACAGAGGTGTTAAACAAATCCCAAATCTAGATCTTAGCGGTAGGACTTCGGCCTTTGGTAGCAAAGGTTGTGGGTTCAATTTCCTACTGCAGGTAGTCTGATACTTAAGTCCAAAAGGCAACGTAAATAGGTTTGCATCCATATTTATTTTAGACTATTCAGCCAAATACCGAACAGCTAGACAAAATTAGTATTAGAAAGTTGGCCAATATGCCAAATAATTATCGAATATTCGGTTACCCCGAACACGGGGTTATAGATGGTAACACTGCATCAGACCATATGCCAGTCCTGCCATAAGTTGATCTAATTTTAACCACATCTCCAATCTAAATATAGACCCTTTGCAACTAATCCTATAAGACCTAAAATTAATACTAACATGTTAACATGGACACCCCCCATCTAATTTATAGCTTCCAGGAAAAAAAACGATACTGATATGTGCCTTGACATTCGACGATGCTTCTGTTAGCTAAATTCGGACAACTCAAATGCTGAAGACAGACTTTTAAGGTTTGCGACAGTTGTTTTCAGGATGGTTTAAAGTATATCCCTGTCTAGCTTTCTAGGAAACGAGATGAAATCTAGTTTCCGGCGAAGTTAAGTTAGTAAACCAGTCAATAAGTTTTTGGTTGGTGACTTCCATATAGAATCTCGGCAGTTTACCAGCTGTCTTTAGTTGCCAAAGATCGCACTACCGCGTTGGTGCAAAAGCGAATCAACATTCGCCACAGTAACCTGGGACCTCTGTCGAAGAATGCTCATTATTGGTACACTAGACAAAGCCCATCAATATTGAATCGGATCAGTAAAATCCCATTATCGGACCGTAATAGCTGCGACATGTGTCCACTCTTAAGGACTCAATTCCCCTTTGACAACGGGGTACATCAACAATTTGGTGAAAAACCAAACAAAAGGTACATCTACAATATAAGCACAACAGGTTGACAACTTACAAAGTCTATACTACAATGCCAACGGATGCATGCAAAAACTTGTGTAAACTAGTAATAGTATAACGAAAGAAATAAAAAAACCTCTACCTTGATCCATTCCCCATTTTTTTTTACACTTTCTTTTTTGTTACGGCGGGAATTCTGTCTGGGTCAATACGGAAGCTTAACTACTGATTGCAATTTTTATTTTATAGAAAATAATGAAAACGGTTACTCTATTATGGGTCTGCGGTCTCGCCCGTTAGCAGATTCGCCGACACAAGGATGCACCAGAAACTATAGAGAGAAAACAGTATTACGGTGAGTGAATTTTATGTTCTGCAAAATGGAAAGGTTTACACCAAAGCAATAGCTACAGCCATGTGCTAATACTGCTAGCAACTAGGGGAACCAACGTGTTCTACTGAAATTGAAACAATGTGGATTTTCGATTTTTAAAAAAGGTGCAAAAATACTTTAATTACAAAAAACGTTGTGGTCTAGCAAAGTTCATAGATACAGTTCTCTGACTTTTCAATGATGATGAAATTATGGCAGAAGTTAGCATACACAGGTCACGTTTTAACACATGATTCCTGGCATGTAAGTGCTTTTAATAAAGGTCAAATGAATTAACTTCTTTTTTTTACAAAATGTTAAAATACTTCTGTCCGGCACACCAAAATGAAAACAGTGCTTCATTGGAATAATATGCTTCAGGCAACAGTGCTAGCAAGAAACACTTAAACTTGAAAATGTCCACAATTGCTCATTACACAAAAGGCTACAGATTGTGTATTGGGAAAGTTGTGCAAGCTATGCAGCACTCGAGTTTTTGATTTTTTTAAAAATTGATCTTACTTAATCCCAAGGGAATAATCTTGAACGCGCATCACTTTCAACAATTACTGTGGTTTTTTTTTTGCCTAACAATTATGCGTCTGTTCGTTAAATAAATCTTACTTTAATCAACTGAAATGTTGTCTTCTTCAGGCACAACAAGGGGTTGTTGTGCAAGAAGAAGAAAACAGCTCAGCTGTAGAAAATTAGTAGATACATAAGTTGCAGGTAAATGCAAAAGAATACACGCGCCTGATGCGTGAAACCACAGTGTCATAAAACGCAGTATTTAATTTTCGACAAGTATGTTCTTGTCATGGTCACAACAAGGCTTACAAAAACAACCCAAAACCACAGCACCGATGGGCAATACAACAACATCCAAGATCACGTTTTCCCAGATGGTGGACAATGTTGTTGTGTTGCCCATCGGTGCTGTGGTTTTGGGTTGTTTTTGTAAGCCTTGTGTTGACCATGATAAGAACATACTTGTCGAAAATTAAATATTGCGTTTTATGACACTGTGGTTTCACGCATCAGGCGTGTGTAGTCTTTTGCAGATACATGAGTGTCTACGTTTTGAAAGTGTGCGTAACTTAAGTGTGGAATTGCACGTTGCAAAGCACATTGGATGCGTTTGAAGAGCTGCTTCCACAGGTTAAAATGGTCCGCTAAGGTAAGGAACAAATTTTTTCTTGCTAGTACAAGTTTTTTGAGAGACTTTAGCAAAAGAATGTACGCGTAATTAATTCCATAATTAGCATGCGTTGAAAAAGTCAGGTCTGTGTACAAGAACTGAAAGCAGAAAAACAAGCCAGGTCGAAATTTTGTACATCGTTAAATTTTTCTTTCTTTGCTGCACAAAAAAAGGTGAGTTCGCAAAGAAACTGATGTCATAACGAGCAATGTCGCTTTAAGAGTCACTGGGTTCTTTTTTTTTTTAAATTATTACAAACTAATTAAGAAAGAAAAAAAGGTCTACCTACAACCTTGGACCAAACATTAGGAAACCCTAAGCGCTGTGCCGATCGTGCGTGTGTACACCACCCGCGTGGCACACAAAGTAGCAGCAAGCCTGCAAAATTGACAGGCAACAGAGTTACTCTTCCAGAAGTAGATAAAGTAAAGATACAATCAATTAGCAAGCAACAGCACCAATTGCCCTAACAAAGTACCACATTACTTACTGGTTATATCAAAAAAAAAAAAACCTGAGGGAAAAAGTAGACATAACTTGAAAAAAAATTTGCAAAAGACAAGCCCTCCCCCGGAGTTTTTGTTTTTGCTATCCTAATATGAAATAACATAAAATTTCGAAGACTACAGCACGATTTCCAGTTTTGGACAACGAAACTATTGTTTCTTAAACCGGCAGTACAATACTAACCACATATTTGAGGAACGATGATCAAGAATCATTAAAAAGTATGCGGCCTGATATTCATTCTGACAACACTTTTCAATTAATGACACGAGATGCGAAGCGGCCACCATACTCCACAGTGCATGGTAAATCCAATTAAACTCTGAATATTTTTCAATAAAATCAACCTGAAACTGCCTCTACATTGCCAGAAAAAATTATTTCATGCATTTTTGACACGGAGTACACCATAGGCATACTGCTCAATTATTTCAATAGCCCTACACTACTAAACGAAAACCTTAAAGAAAAATTAAGCACAATAAAATACTTTCTTTGTGCATACACCCTAGAGTAGAATACCCAAAAAAGCCCGCTTAATGTGGTTTTATATGCTTTCTCATTCAACATACTACGACTTACAGAGTGTTAGTTCAACATAGCTAAACGGCGTGTTTATCCTACGAGAAAACAATTGAACGTCTATGGGTACCGATTTACCCTAGGTTTTTCACAAATCTAGAAACAAGGAGAATGCCACTTAGACAAAACATATTTAGACATTTTGGTTTGAAGCAGGAAAATGTGTTGTCACAAGCTTACAACAGGAAATATGCAAATGATATGGCTTGCGAAAACACACCACTTTTACGTTCGTTCGTTCAACTTCTTTTACAGTCTTGGCGATGATCACTTCAACTTACGCTGCACTCTGCAGGGTAGCAAATAAAAATCTGTACAGTAAAATTTTCCTCAAGTCCAAACTTTTTTTGTTGGTTAAGAAAAAAAAAACGAAAATAGGAAACTTTTTCACATCCAAATTTTGATTCAGAGCCTGAAAACTTTAGTCCTAATTTTCATGATTTTCGGGAAAACCATGGAACAGAAAAAAATTGGAACCAAATTTTTTCCGCTAAAAATTAAAGTTTGGATCCAAGAAAGATTCCCTTTCACTTTTTTTAGTTTGGTAACCAAGTTCAGCCACAAAAAAATTTCCATCATGAGCTTTTTATAGGCCACCCTGCATGATTAGGAAAAAACGTGTTGCTAAATCACCCAAAAAACTGGCTGAGAACTAACATCTGCTCTTTAGCTTCTCACAACACGAAACAACCCTCCCATCTTAATAGCACAACTACTACACCAACAACATAGCTAACTTAAATAAAGATAATTTACTGTCAGTACAAAGAGAGAAGAGAAATTCGTAAAGGTACGTACTGACACCCGGGGTGAAATACTCGCCCCCTTGCGAAGGAAGTTTTTGGCGCAAGACGTCGTCGTGCCCAACTGGTTGCTCTAGTAACATCATAGGGAAGCCAATATTACAATATCGCACTCATTATATCGCCATTCCATCCGTTACACATTTGCAAATGGTTGTTACACAAGACAAAAGAAAGAAATGTAATTCGCTTACTCATCAGGTATGTGAGTGAACGAACGCTCCACTTTTACAAGTCGATGGTCAAGCAGTCAGGAGCGCTACTGTGACAAAGAAAATGTTCGCAACATTCAGTATGGTGAAAAAAGTTGAAACTTAAAACGCTTCGCGAAGATTGCGAGTAGATGCTGAAGCACCAGATTCGCAACTAATTTTACAATTAGGATGTTCGGTTATGGCAGCTTATTAAAAAAAAATCAAGCACAAAAGTAATAAAGAAAACGTGTACCTGAACATTGTTCCATCTGCTAAGAAAAATGCACAAGACAACATTTTTATCAGTTAAACGGGCAGTAGTCGTAACTTGATGGGCTTCCCGTGCATCAGAGACGCCAGCAGATCAAGATGGTTGGACTGGTCACCTCAAAGCAACAAGACTTTAGGGATGGGCCAATATTGATATCGGTATTATAAACGATATTTTTGCTATATCAGTATCGGACCGTAGCAAGGCTTCCGATACCGACATTCGTCTTCTGTGCAAAGCTCACACCAAGTATGGCGAAAACAACACCGACGTGGAAAAAAGCAAAGCCATTTGCTCAGTTTGCAATGAAAATGTTCACGTGATGATCAGAAATCGGTTATTTTGTGGAATCAGATAAACTACTAAGAGGCTGCTCCTGGAGACAGAAAATCTACAAGGTCATAGGAGCACACGGAGTTTAATTTTCTAAAGAAACTTAGTCACAAGTATAAGACAAAACAATCATAAAATTGATGCACTATTAACAGATAGTCTAGCCAGCTGTTGTTTGTACTCATACTTGTAACCAAGAAAGATTTTCTTCCGAAAATGATACTCAGTGTGTTCCTATGACCTTGTAGATGTTCTGTCTCCAGGACCAGCCTTGTAGTAGTTCACGTGATGGCTCCAACACATGGAAGCCTTACTACGACCAACTTAAATCTTCCTTATCACAACCAAACCATAAGTAGGAATAAAAGTAAAATGCTCTCACTGCTGCACAGAAACTAAAGTTTTGAACTTTTGACTAAGTTAATTTTTTTGGAAAGTATTTTTATGTTTTTAAAAAAACAGCACAAGCAACGAACTTTATCTTTGCTGGTATCAAGTAGTATAAAAAGGTGTTGTTACATAATGGTTTTAGGGATCAGCCAATATGACTTTTTACCGATGAAAGATAAACCGATCCGATACAATTCGATACGATACAATTTTTTCTCCCTTGGTTATTGCTTTTGCCGCACTTGGTGTCAGTTTTTCAGGGTAGATAGTTGTGTTTCTTGGCATAACATATCTGTATCGGAAGCCTTATATTGGTCCGATACCGATATGGAAAAATACCAATATCAATATCAGACTATCCCTAAACAGTTTTAGCTGTGTTTATTAATGTGTAACCCGAGTGATAGGAAAATTTTAACGCGAGCTTTCATCGTACCTCTTAATCTAACATTTATTTTTATGGGGACAGTGGCCAGAAAAAGATCCTAGGATTACAAGCAAAATTTGTCTTATTTTTTAAAGGATAATCTCGGCAGTTGGCACCCATACAAAACCCAAAACTAAAGCTGCATCTGTACGGAAATTAAAATTTTAGTCATGGTTGTTTTTGGTAAATATTGTAAATACCGGTAGCCTATCGTATCAATTTATCCTTCATCAGTATCAGATCGGTTCGGTAAAAACTCATATCGGCCAATCCCTAGAAGACTTTGCTCAACGTAAGACTGCAGTGCAGGGTAACCCAACAAGTAACGTCTCGTACACCTTTAAGAAGGAAAATGGAAAACGAGCCAAACAGCAAAAATCATACACGTTTCGTTAAAGTAGCGTAATCTAAACTTGAACTGGCTACACAATACATCCCCACTGACATACTGCCTTTACCGATGCGTTCAATTCTCCACTCACTAGTGGAGGAGTGGGCATAGATCTGAAAAAGCGTTATTGCCAGTGATCTGGGGATGTACTGGGTAGCCACTTCAAATCCAGGTCATGCCACTTAACACGAACCCCCAAGTGTACAAAGATGCATACTTACTATACCCAGTTATTTCTACGGTAAGATTTTCGCTGTTTGGCTTATGTATTCCTCTTTGTATAATTTACGGTGTTCTGTGTATATTGACCAAGTTTATGTTTTAAGTACTTTGACTGCAAAGCAGGTTGTGGAGTTTTGCTTTACCTACAATAAGTATTACAGAATTATTGCATCAAATGCCGGAGTACCGGCACTCTTTTCTTAATCATTGCAGTGTACGACCTCTGCAGACAATGAGTCACAGTTGACAAAACGACATGCAGTAGCGATACAATTTGCCAGACAATAGTTTAAGCCTACCGTCATAATGCGGAGTGTGCAACGTATAATGTTAGGCCAAGTAACCCGATTGTTTTAACGAAGGAACTCGGTCACACATAAAGCCACACGGAGGCTATTAACAGAAATACGAACCTAACAGCTATTCACAAATAATTCGGGATGGTTTCAAGTTTTATTTCCGTGAGCCAAAGTTATTATCTGAAATTTGATGAACTAGTTATACAGCACTATGCAAAAACAAAGGGAAAATGAGCATTTAACTAAGGAGAAACATGCTAGAGGTTGAGCCTTCTCTTTTAGTTAAGTTTTTTTTTTGTGTGGTAGTAAGCGACTACAGCCTTTGGCTCTGCACCATCAAGTTTTACTTTACAATGTCGATTCAAGGGAAACTTTGTTGCATTAGGCCATAGCGATTATATTTCATACAATAATGCTTGTCGAATGGTTAAAAACATGCCCACAACATCACTAGGTCTCTTATTAGCACCGTTTCAGTCACCGTTCTGCAGCGATCTGTAAAAGGGCTTACATTTACCTTCAAACCACTGTAGGTATTGTTGCGTATATGACTGCAAAACTGTGAATTTACCAAAATATGCTTAAACTTTAGTCTTGCAGGCAGTTACCATCTTTACCTATCTTCACAGGAGAAATGTTTTGACACCGCCACAAGAGGAAAACTGTAGCAACTTAGCGTGCATCTCGTAACAGTTAAAACCAATGCTGTTGATACGGGCAAATTGAAATAGTAACTCAAATACTGTCTCTACTAAAATATACCATTTGGGTTAATAGCAACTAATCCTTTGCATGCTGGTCCCTAAGAAATTCTACGGGGAGGATTTCTCTTCCAGCAGAACCAGCCCCGAGAATTTATGTTTGGTTCAATGCACATTCAAGTTTTAAAAGTTATAATTTCACCTCTTCACCATCAAACGTTATGTAGGCCTTTTTTAAAGACAACGCCTAAAGTTGATAACTCTGTTTAGACGTACATGAGCACATCCCAATTCTTTTTTCTTCTTCTGAAAATTCAGTTCAGCATTTCAGGAAAACAGTTGCAATATACATCGAAATCACACTACTAAATTCGACTTGGGCCGGAGCGTGTGCCGGCTACTTGTTTCAGGGTACGCGTGGCCCCATGCCTAAACTTCAAATATTTTTTTAAATGACAAATTGACATCTTTTGTTCATTTTGAAACAACTTAAGGACAACTTTTACCCCCTTTTCCATTTTTAAGACACTTGGTGACTTGACGTTGCGAGGGAGGGAGGGAGTTCCTGCGGACGATATCCTATAACCAAATTAAACATACAGGGTGGTCCACAAAAAACTGACGACCCAACATTTTCTAAGTCCAACTTTTCTAGTTAGCACCCCTCAGAACCAGAAGAGGACAGAACTCAAAGCTAATGAAACAGGAAGATTTGTCCTCTCCTGGTTCTGAGGGGTGCTAACTAGAAAAGTTGGACGTAGAAAATTTTGGGTCATCAGTTTTTTGTGGACCACCCTGTATCTTTTTCAATGAAAGGAAGGGCTGTTTTAACATGTTCTTGATTTTATGACACGTGGGAGTCCTGCAGTGGATAATCTTCAAGATTGTCCTTCTGCCAGCACAAAAGACTTCTTTTACTCGAGGCTGCTTCCATACGGATTCCTTTTGTTTTGGGGTAAGGACTACACCACTCTACATTATACGGCCCTCAGAAATTTTAAAAGTGAAATCCGAAACAAGCTGGCCTGGGTTGGACCTCATTCATCCCTGATCAGGACGCACCCAGAAAGAGGTAAATTTAGTAGAGCGAAATCAGCATCAGTGTGTAAACGTTTTACGTAATGAATACAGCTACTCACAATTACACAACTGTAAACAATGTCTTTTAACTTTATCATCGTACTTTGAAGGACTGCCAAAATTCACCACTGTAGAAAACTCCAAGAGGGATAGCCATATCCTGTTGAAAACTTGTAGAACATGTTTAGTATTCAGTCTCCCATTGAATTTGAGTGTTTTATACAATGGTGAATGTCTTTAACAAGCTTTGGCCTTTGTTCTGCAGGAAGAAGCTGAAGGCGGGCAGACACATGATGATCATGTGACGAGTTGAATCCAGTGTTTATCACGATGCAAGTAAAGCCACTCTGGCAATGGCCTAACTTCTCGACACAGCAACACTACTCTAAGAAAGTAATGAAATGCACGCCTTACCTCGTGAATGATCTTGCAGCCTTTGACGGGTCCAATTTGGCCGAACAGAGCAAGAATCAGCTCCTCCGTCACTGACGGTTCCAAATTTCCAACGTACCTATTGATTGCGTGAGAACTATATTAGACCAATATTTTAAGCAGTGAAGCAAAAATTGTCTTATTATATGGTACCATTCAATAAATTTACCATCAATTTGTCTACTAGCCCAACATTCTACAACTGCATCACAGACTTGATAAACTATTTTTCTTCCAAGTTAATATTAATAGTAGATCACTGTGAAATGTGCAGCTCAACTTCGGAACAGCAGTGGTTTGCCTTTTATATTGTTTTTAACCAAACTGATCATCCACTCCCCCCAAGAAAGGAAAAAAAAAACATTGCACCTGCATAGTAGCATTCATAAGCACCCCAATTGTTTCCAAAGTCTAGAGAAAGTGACCTATGTGCATCTACTGACGTGAAACCAGGCCTATTTAAATTTACTTTTTTTTTTCCTGATGTTTGCTCAGGTAAAAGAAAAAACATGGCTTTTTTTTAAGCCAGGTACATTAAAATCCGCTAAAGAAAAATAAATTTAGTCTAGTGTTAGACTGTTAGCATACATTTTGCTTGTAGCAATAGCTTTGGCAAGTAGAACTAAGCTAGCGATTTTCTTTAACTAAATGTGTTGATTTAAATGCCTAATCACACCACACTGAAAAAGCAAAAAAAAAATTTTGCTTTGTCGTAAAGTATTTCAACGCGACACGCCTAAACAATACGGATAACCTGACCGTCCAGGAGATCTAACAGTTCCCGTTGAAACAAGGTCTACAAGTAAATCAGAGATTTTAAAAGCGCCATACTGTTCTTTAACAGCCCAAGTCGCAGGATCGCAAGAGGGGAGAAGCTTGGAAAAGTGATGCAGTACAGTACTTCGAATGAAGCATTGCGGTGATGTAAGGGGATGAAAATAAGTAAATGATGGTTACAATGGTATGTTTTTGATGTAAGGAGAGATTGGCAATTACAAGACCCAGAAGTAATTTGGTCAAATGCAGCTTACGCAAAAACCACACGTACTCACAAGCATGTTAGCTAAAAACGTCACATCGTTTACTTTGAAAGTTCATATTCACCTTAGTTTTGAACTTTGAAAATAAGCGTAACAAAGCATATAAGTCTATGTTGGAAACATTCCGAAGCCCATAGTCTACTGATAATCACAGAAATACCAGGTAATACTTGTATTAGACAAATGTACTTCGAAAAGATACAGTAGATCAGGAAGGACTAATAACAGCTTGTCTGATAATAGCTCACTGTTTATTAAGATCTCGGCAGCGTTTAGTTTCAACGAACAGACCCTAAAGGGGCTAATGTAGTAATATTCTCCATACCTAGAACTAATTATTCTAATAAGCTATGACAGAGCAGTCAAAGTAAAGCCTTTTATTGTGCGCAGCAATACGCAGTTCTGCTATAATTTGCTTGTCACAAAAATCAGTTGAGGTGCTAAACCACTAGTGAACATTTCACGGAATGCACTCTTTTATCTCACTTTGAAATAGTTTTTTTAACGAGAGTTAATACCCCACTCTCGTTGGTTTTTCACCATAAACAACAGGAGCCTACACACCACGTCCCATCCGTCTTCCAACTGCTAACAGTGCATTGGTTAGGAGTGCATTGGTTCCTAACCTTTTCCAAACCACGACACCCTCCCCCCCCCAAAAATTATTTTCCGTATCCCGCCTCTCCCAAGTAAATTCCTTCGCCTGTCGGTTTCACTAGGGGGTCTGGGGGAGCTTTGTGAGCTCCCCAGTGGGATCCGCGGCGGAGCCAATGCTTTTTTTGGTATTTCAAGCATTTTAAACATCGTCATTTGCTCATAAAAAAAAATTCCCCGGCACAAAGTCATTTTTAGATTAGTTGTTAAAATGAAGAGATTATAATTAGAATTAAATTTTAGAAGAGATAAAAGTACTTTACAATTAAGTAATTTTATTAATGATTAAATATCAGGGAGAAAAAAAGATTTAGGAAAAGTAAAATATTTATTTTCCAGCTTAAGCAGTGACCCCTCAGAGGATGCCCGCGACCCCATAGGTTGAAAACCGCTGGGTTAGGCACCACCTGCTTCGCCAATTTGTGCACATCCCATGACAAACATCGATAGATTCAGCAATTTTCATTAGCTATAAAAGCTGTTACCCAACAACTGGCAGGTCTAGGCCTAAGCTATCTTTTTTTCAATACAACAGACATACGGTAAGCACTTTGAGGCGTTAAACATGCTGAAGTTTGTTAGTAGGCTACTGTACAGCCTAGTTGTGACAAGCATTGTAAAATCAAATTTTTTTCAGATAGATTTAAAACATCCCCCCCCCCAAAAAAAAAAAAGGTTAGGAAACTAAGAATGTCGGATGAGAAAGAATTGCAAAAATGCTATTTATATTTATTTTTTTAAGGGGATTGGGGGGATCGTGAAAGTAGAATTTTTTGGTTTCCCCCAAAACTAAAATTGCTGCCCCATCACCGCAGTACAGTGGCACATGTGCTATCCCCGAGTGATGACCACCCCGCAATTCATACCAGTTCAGGGATAACCTAATAATGAAAGAGTTCCTGCCTCGATGTAAACGGGGGAACTACAGAATAGATTGCAAACAGCCACAGTGTGTATCGCAACAATGAACTTGGAATTTCGCTAATCGATTCATGCTTAAAACAGAAAAAAGCATTCGCCCAAGTAGTGACTGTAAATATTTTGTCGCAAAACTACATTTAGTCTGCTGGCTTGTGGCCTGTGCAAACTTTCACCCATGTGTCATCCTTTCTCTCCTTTTGCCGAGTTTTAACTAATTATGTGGGCAAATTCTTTGGCGGACCGGGAAATGTATTTTCATTCCAATGCCAAAGAAAAATCCAAAATTTGGTTAGTAATCTTGATAAAAGTCAAAGGCCAAAACTAAACCAGAATCATCAGACCAAGCCTTATTCACTTGGTCCGAAATTCAGCTGTTTTAGACCAAACAAAAAAAAATTGTTTGGTTTGCGTTACGCAGTTAAAAAAAATATGGTCGGTCGGTCCGAAAATTTTTTTTCTTTACACTAAATCAGAAAGTCTTAAATTCAAAAATTGTAATTTAACATTTTTTTTATGCAATATTTCACGAGCAATATTTTTCCTTTTTCCAGGAAGCATTTGAACCATTTTGGTATCGTGGTATGGAGCGTCAAAACAGGGAGGGGATTTTTTTTCCTTGGACGAAAAAATTTTTTTAGGGTCGGTCGGGTAACGCAAACCAAACCATTTTTTTTTTTTTTTGTTTGGCCTTAGCATCACGAGTACTCGCGATCAAATCGTGGTGCACCATCTGTAGGAAGCGACCAAAAAACTGGAGTCTCCAACTTCTTCCAGACTAATCCAAGATGGTGGTGACGTGCGCTCACGGCAACTGCTCAAGCGATTCCAAAGAGCTATTCTACATCAGGCAAGCAATGATCACTTGACTCAAACGTTATTTCCGCTTGTGTTTGTAGTTGGTGCTGTGGCGGCAAATTTGAGAAACTAGAATAACCGTTAAGCATCGGAGTGGTGCTTCAACGGCAAATGAAGCAAGTGAGTTATCCAACAACCAAGTGTTAGTTATTCATCAAAGGACAGTCTTCCTCTTTATAGTAAAAATACATTTTTGGGGAAGGGGCAAAAGGGGACAGTTAAAGGGCAATTACATCCATTTTGACATGCATGTTTGACTTTTGGATCACTTACACAATAACTAAACACAAGAATTGCAGTAAGAATACGTTACGTACGTCCGATATAACAATTTAATT
>JAHWFP010066594.1:0-11050 GCA_023313725.1 Lithobius niger
ATGAGCTAGAACCAGATTTCCCGGAGAAATGTATGTAGAGAGTGCTGCATAAACACGTTTAAAGAACAGAAAAACAGCACACCAACGGAAGTGTGTCTGTGAAATGAGCTAGAACCAGATTTTCCGGAGAAATGTATGTAGAGAGTGTTGTATAAACACGTTAAAGAACAGAAAAAGAGCACACCAACGGAAGTGTGTCTGGAAAATGAGCTAGAACCAGTTTTCCCGGAGAAATGTATGTAGAGAGTGTTGTATAAACACGTTTAAAGAACACCACTACAACCACCAACCAAAAATGAGAAATCACGATTCCTGCTCTGGTCCAATCCAAGTTTAGTAGCCTAATAGGTAGAATTAAAAAAAAACAAAAAAAAAAACATGAAAAAGGAGTGGTGAAACTCCATTCAGTACATTCTAGTATTTGACCGTACCTCCATCCCATCTTTTAAATCAAGTTTGAAAGTAACAAAAATGGCCAGTGCTCAGAATCAAACCAGCATCATGCCCTCTACATTCCTATAAATAAACGGATTTACTGGCTATAATGAGGGATGTACTGACCCGTGGGTCGGTGGGTCTGTGAGGCAAATGGGTCACATTTGTATCGTGGGTCAAGTGGGTCATGGGTTAAGAAAGTTCGCCCACCGATCCAAAATAAAGGGGTGGGGAGGGACAGAAATGCTTCTTTTGCATTTTTCTTGATAAAACAAAAGCTTTCATTAGGTGGTTTCCCAAAGATCCCAAAAATAATCTTAATCATTAAAAACTTACGGTCGGTATATATATATATATACCTCTTCTCCTCTTGAAGTATGAAAGCTAAAAATATGAGAAAAGTGTCAAAAGACAGGAAATTAATTCGGATTTCTCGTAGGCGTATTTTCGTAGTTCTAGGTAAAATTTTTACCCTCGAAAAAAGCGAAAAACCCCTTTGGACCATTGTTGAAATGAATTTTTCGAAGTTGATTGTTAGTTTCGGAATCCTGCTGTGCGGATGGTCCACAATTGTTGCGCCACGTAGGAGGTGCGTGGTCCAGTAGTGTTGTCAGTACGATTACGGCTGGCAATGCTAACAGCCGTCATTCAAGAATGAGGCACGTGCAGCTCGCTGATGGGACGATTGTTGGAGCTACATTTTGGATATTTCAAATACAAACTACCTATTTAGCCCTACATTTAAGTGAAATTACGTAAAGCTACGAAAAGGTTAATGCTAAATTAGGCCTACTTAAACGAAATATATTGATAACAGAAAAGGGTGCCAGAAATATTTCATTTGTGAAACATCCACATTCGATCAATACTGTGCCATTAGCTGGCGTCTCTACTCAGCAATAGTCCAGCCTAAGGGCGCGTTTACGCAAGGACAATTTTCTCGCTTACTAGCTTTTACTTGGTCAATACTAAATCTGCTGGCTTCTTCTCGCCTTTGTCAGAGAATGCGGCTTTCAAGTTGTCTATACGTAGTAACCATGGCAACAACGCGGACGCAAATTTTCTCCTCGTGCCTCGCGACACGACGTACGATGCTTGCAACACGACAGCGTCGATTTATGACAACTAGAAAACAATTTTTACTGCAGTACACGACAACGGACAGATTCCTGAATACCGGCATTCGAGGGTTTGTTTTCGAATCGATAACTCCGAAATGGACGCCATGTTGGATTTGAATTCTCGCTGCGAGTAGCTATTTATTCTACCGTCGTTTGATCACTGCTAGAAGCTGTTTTTTCAGCAAGAATAGCACATTTTGGAAAAAGCGTGAAATAGCAACAATGTTGTAGCAATGTTTAAAATGACTGTTGCACTTTGTTCTTTGTCAGTGTTGTTATTTATAATACATTTAATTTGTTGTCTATTACCGCAATCATTTAATAGAAACGGGAAATTAATCGTAAATAAATAACAGTTGCCTAGCAAATAGCTTTCGGCGAGCGAGAAGGTCTCGTTGCGTAAACGAGCCCTAATTGTGGTAAACACGAATAGTTTCTAGGTAAGATTTCGCCTTGCACGAAATCTTTTATATTAGTCAAAAATGATAGGCGACGTGTGGTTGCTGTTTCAAAGCATCACACGTAGCGGGGAAGGTGATGACTTTTTAGTAAACATTCTTAAAATTTGTGAAACAAGACAACCATGTAAAGTCAGCAAAATTTATTTGAATAAAAAAACAATTTATACCAAAAGCGGCACAAAGGAGTATGCATGATAAAATTACCAATCATGTTTGTTCAAGCATGCAGCAACTCGCGTGCTACAGCGTTGAAACGTCCTTGCAGCCGGGATGGATAAGGTATATTCAAGCCAAGGCCGACTGGGGAAGAAATCGCGTGTCTCGTCTCCTGGCTCATTGTTAGTTTAGGTGCATGCTAGAGGGGATCGCTTCTACAAGCCAAGGTTGACTGGGTACAAATTGCATGCCTTGCCTCCTGGCTCAGTAACAGTTCAATCGTGTGCCGGAAAAGGGAATGGCTTCTTCAAACCAAGGCCGACTGGGCTACAAATCGTGCGTCTCATCTCTTGGCTCAAGGCCAGTTCATGCATGTGCCAGAAAGAAAATACCTTTATCGAGGCTTTGGTAAAATAAGATTCGGTGATGTTTAATCAAGTGGCCTGGAGCCGAGAAACGAAACCCACATCCTCTCCCCCAGACGATCTTGTAACAAGGGATTGCATACAAAGATAAGTTGCAAGTTGGACACTCTTTATACGCTCCATTCAGTATATAAAACATTTTTTTTATACGCTCCATTCAGTACACAACGGGAATCAGGTTGGATGAGGAAGGTTCATGATTCTTGCGCCACGTAGCACGCTTAGTCCTGTACTGTAGTCAGAGGTATTATGGCTGACAATCTGAACAAGAGGCGCATGTAGCTATTAGGTGGCCAGACGGTTGGAGTGATTTATGGTTACCATATCGTTTGTTTATGAATTGAGCATTAAGAAAAACGCGTACTACATTCTGATCATTTTCTTGATTGTTTTAGATGTGGAATGTCTGTCAGCAACATAAGAGTTGTAGCATAAAAGCTCCTCGAGCGTATTTTTAAAGCCAAGGCCGGCTGGGGTTGAAATCGCGTGTCTCGCCTTCTGGCTCATTGGCAGTTTAGGCGCACGGCAGAAAGGGGCTGGTTTTCTAATCGTCGAAGCCATTTTTTGTTTAATTTGTTTATGAACTGAATCCTAAAAAAAACGCGTACTACATTCTGATCATTTGCTTGATCGTTTTAGATGTGGAATGTCTAAGAGTTGTAGCATGAAAGCTCCTCGAGCGTAGCGAGACGACGCGGAATGAGCGAGCGGAAGCGAGCGACTCCGCTAGTGGTCGTCATAAAAACAACCTAGGGGAACGATGGACAATCTTTAATGAAAGGCGGGTGTGTGTGTGGGGGGGGGGGAGATCCTATATATGTATACCTTTATTGACAGCTTATATTATTCTCAAGTTTATTTATAACAGAAACCAAAGCAGTAAAAAATAATTACTGGCGCATTATGTTGAATACACAGCAAGTTATTGTAACACTATTGTGTTTATTCAGTAAATGCTTCTTTTAAAAAAATTGGACTGTGTGAATAACATTGCATGCTTCGCATTCTGTACTTTTTCGTAGCGTGGGATGGGTCACCGATGGTGGGTCACATTTGTTCTTTATCGGGTTCGTCAAGTGGGTCGAGGAGCAGGTGAGTCACCCACTTCCATGTCTGCTATGATCTCATTAGATCTACACATTTTAAAAATTCCACTTATGCAAGTAATTGCTCATACCCAAACCAAGCCGGGCCCTGTTCCGGGGGTTCCTATCATGAGCTAGGACGTAGACTGAACTAGAGTCAGTAAACTACCCAGCCTCACCTACAATAATATTAGGGGGGGGGTTGACAAAATGGCCGCCACGAGTGGCCCATTTTATTTTGCCGAGGTCTGTTTGGCAGTCGGCCAAGCAGTTCGCATCGGTGAATTTTTGATTGGCGAGTCGCGACATCTGCCGCCAAATACTGGCCACTGGCACAACGGTTAGTAATCCACTAACAATCCCATTAATCAGCCATAAGTAGTCTACACATACAAATAAATTTCCGTATAGCTTTTTCCACACATTTGCTCTATAAAACAAAACAAAAAATAATCATGTTTACCTCAGCTGGACTAACAGAAGGAGAACAAGATTGTTCTGGATTGTCTGGTGGAACACCAGGATCCGTCCTATTGCAAGCCGCACCATCTTGATTCCGCTGGTAACAACGTCCTTCGTGCCATCCTGACGGAAACGGGGAAATGTGATTAGAATCTGAAGGAGAACCCAACGACTGTGTCATGCCATCGAATGCTTGCATGTTGGCTGAAAAGCGACAATTGCTAGTGCCAGTCGTAGTGACACTGGGCGTCGCTTGAGTAGCAGCATCAGTTCTTGCAACATCCAAATCTTCACTCCAAAAAACTTGTTGGGGTGCTTGCGAATTCTGTGCATTGTCTGGCAAGCATTTTCGTAGGAGAGGCTGCTGGCAGCTCGATCTAACCATGCCATTGTCCCATTGCATGCAATTAGTTGGCAATTTAAAACTTGGTTGACAACAAGAAGAAACATTTGCTGGAGAAAGCTGGCAACACCCTGGCCGTCGCTGCGCTGGGCATGGGCTCGGACATCGGCTCGGACATCGGCTCGGACATCGAGGAGATGGTGAAGTAGCAGGGCATCTATGTTCTATCACGTTACTACTACAATCTCTTTTCCCACTGCAGCAGCCCGGACTTGTGTGTTGGGAGCAAGAGGACATATTGGTAACATCACTGAATGGAGTGACTCTTGTACCACGAGTGCTGGAGATAGGCTGAAAGGTTTGGGCTTGCACTTGTTCAGAAAACAAATATCTGGGAATTTCTGAAGTTCTATCAGAAGCAGAAAAGCGTGATGGCGAGCGGTTATTCATTGCTAACGAGGCTGGATTTTCTTCGTGAATTTCCCTATTTGGCGCATTTGGTTTGAGATAAGATTTGACCAGTTCCGCGGTAAGCTGCAACATTTGTCTAGGGCTTCTTGGAATACTGTTTGCGTGTGGCGAATCGGAGTTAGCGTTTAATTTCGCTCCCGGTGTTTCTGATTGTTGATGAAAAACGTGTAAAGCGTGTTCGTTGCAGCCCGACAACGTGAATTGTCCCAAATAAGGATTGTATTGTGTATTTGCTTTTGGATTTGCTTGGTCTGCACATGCCGTATCGATTGGGCAACATGCTGAAGGTGTACACACCTTGCGGGGAACATTTGTACCAAGCGGTGCAGGCTGCGATTCAGCACACTTTTGTGCTGGATATTCACTGTTGTTACTTCTTTGATAAAACGGTTCAGCAACTGGTACTTTAATATGGAGGTCAGCATTATTGGGCTGCCGTGGAATTTTACGCTGTGCTCTGTAACCTTCATCTGTATTTCTTTGTCCAGTGCTATGTTCTAAATAATTTGATGTAATAAATTCTGGCCGATTATTCTGATTGACTACTTTCTGATAGGGTGACGGAAAGAACCGACTACCTGCTTCACGGTGAGGCATATTGTAATTTATAAGCGTTTCTCTTGTGTTTTCCTGTTCTAATGGCACTTTACCTTGCTCATTGCAAGTAGTCGCCTCATGAACCGAAATCAAATTTTTGTTATGTTGGATATGTTCTACGTCAACATTTTGCATCCTATAGGCGTTGTTGCAACACCTACAAGGACAATTTATTACTTGACAGTTATTAGCAGTCAGGCTGCAATGTGGATCAGTAGCAAGTGTGTCAAGATAATTAGGCCTATCTACTGCATACTTTATTTTGAAGTAATTAGCATTTTCACCATCAGTAACTTTGTGCACGGGCCTTAAAGATTGTGTTGTATAGTAGCCATCTGCTTGTGTGTTGCACTGGCCGAGATCCTGCTTGGCCTGTTCATGCATGTCAGGTATAGCTTGTCTTAAGCACTGCAGGTATTTTATTTCACAGTCGCCTTCTGCAGTATCAGCATAATTTTTCGTAATGTTTTGTGGATATTTCGAATACTTGGTCGGGCTATTTCTGCATTGTTCGTCCTTAAGAACATCTTCATTACGTTGTGCATGCATCAACAAATTCTGCCTAGCGGGAATATTTACTGGTGGGTGTGCTTCGTAATATTTATATAGTACTGGTTCTACTTGTGCAGTCAGCTTTTTCTCTTCATGTGTGTGTACAGGACAGTCCTGCTCTGCTGGTATGCTACCAATATACTGTCGTGTTGCACAATTCGGAGGGATTGAACGACTGGAATAATCTTTCACTACAGCGGCTTGATACTTCACTGTATCAGCTTTAACCGGACTTAATCGACAATCGCAACAATTTTCTTTTGCAATCTGCAGGGGATTTTGTGAAACTCGACTACCATCAGCACAAGAGTTTTCGCAGCCAAATCGTTTTATGATTCTTAGTGGACAATCCGTACCATCACCGTTAGTTTGCCATGCATGTTTCTGAGGAACTGATCTACAACAGTTACGATTATTCTCCCAATACTGTGCGTTACATAACATGCAGCAACAATCATTAGCAACTGTACATTCAGGCTCACTGTACATTGAGAGGTAATCATTATTTGTCCCTTTGCAAAGGACAGGAGTTGAGTGCATCATAACATCACGCTGATGTAATCCTTCAACACAAATATTAGGTAATTGACGAGTAGCACCACTGCCCTTTGCACCAACTTGAAACTGGGGACTGTCATCAATATCAGTCCGGGCCTGGTGGTAGTTGCAAGGGACAAAGTTCTTGGGACTTGATATTCTGCAGCCTATAATTTGTGGTAAATTCTTGACCAATTGCTCTTTGTACGTCAGTGGTCTGCGACCAATACTTTCGATTGCTGGATCTTGAAGAATGAACGGCGTCACATCACTCTGTCTCCTGTGCTCATATGCATTGTGTAGGTAACAGTCGTCAAGAGGATCAGTGCAACCTATGTCAAAATGCGGCCAGCCATTGGGCTTGCAGTTCGGGTGATTCTGCACGTTGCTTGTTTCAGCTTGATTTGGGGAGCTTCGTGGGCTTTGCCTGAAAGAAGGAATGTCTGGAGTTTTGGGGCAAGTTGTAACGTGTGGACCACTGATGTGCCCTGCATGTGGTGAAAGCACTTCCCTAAACGATTCGTGGTGGGGAAATGACGAGATATCAGTGGGACCAACAGCACACTGCGTATAACCAGTTAACGACTGTTGATAGTTGGAATTTTCTTGCGCATTTTCTATAAGAAATGGCTCTTGTGCTATCCTTGGAGACTGAGCACACATATTGGTTCTACATTTCACAAAACTACAGCAGTCGCATGCAAAATCGCAACCAAGAGCACAAGCTTGGCTAAGCATGGTTGTATCTTTAGATGGATGTTTCATTTGAGGGCGTATTTGTGATTGTTGTAATTGAAGTGAAACATGCCCTGGAAAGTTCCTCACTGGCTCTTGAGAAAGTCCATGGCTGGTTACATGGAACAGTGGATTTTTTGATGAACATGGTTGGGATTCTGCCACCTGCTTATTCAGATAACGCACTTGTGGTGTCGGCATTTGTACAGGAGAACATCCGCGCGATTCTGCCAACTGACAGCATTCATTTTGGACTTGTGGGGAGGCATAGTTTGTTGGATTCTGTTGGATTTGTTTTGGAGGATGCTTGTAACTACCGGTACATTCTCCAGCCTGCAAATATAAGGCACGCAAGTCTGGGTCACAAACTGGGGTTTCAAAAGTGTCTGACGCTCCGCAATTAGCACGCCCAAACTCTGGTAAGTTTGAGTGGAATGGCTGTTGGCGTTGTTGGAGATTTTGCTGTGCTTCATGTTGCATATTTTTGCAAATACTGCAAAAGCACTTATGAACGTCCATGTGTGGCAACGCGGAAGTTGTATCAGAGTCAAAACTTTTTTCTGCTTCATTGCTGCAGCTACAGGAGCACACACAGCAACTTTTTTCCATTCGAGCAGGTGATCGACTGTTTTTGTTGACCGGCTGTGACGGATAAAAGCGTGGCACATTACGAAATTGATCAGGTTGTGATTGATTGAAGTAGTCAGATGCATCAACTGAACACACAGAACGTAGATTGTTTTTATTTGGACTGCCCATCTGCATTGGGTTTGAGCATACACAATTAGATGATATTGACTCTTTGTCCAAAGACTGTCCATTGCCTCGTGAACTCTGCCTGTTCTGGTAACTGTGTTGGACAGCTTGTTGACAGTAAACACTGTGCGGTATATTTTTTGAAACAGATTGTAAATGGTTACTTTGTAACCAACGTAAAACGTTTTCATTACACTCATCACCTAATGTAGGTGTGGCGGTATCTGTTATTGGCTCAACTTCTTCAAATATTGGTGTTAACGTCCTATCAGATGAAGTGGTAGGTGAAGCTCGGCTACTACCAGGTGATGAGCGACCACTGCGCATTGGTAAATGCCTACCCCTAGTTGGGTTTGGTCTGATGGAAATTTCCTTTGTCGTGAAAAATTTTCTGGAACTCGGAGGTGGAGATGGACTCTTGTTGAATTTTTTGCAATCAGTGTCTCTTCCTAAGGCTGGCTCTGATGCAGAACCACTGAGGTCAGCGTCACTATCTGAATATAGTTCTGGCGTACAGCGTGTCATTGGCCGTGAATTTGATTCCTCAGGCAGAGAATGTGATGTCGGTATTCGTCTTACTCTTGTAAAGGCTCGATGTTTATGTGAGTATTTCTTTCGTTGTGCTGGAGGAGTGCAAGACTCAGATGTTGCCCTTGGATGTTGGGTACTGGTTCTTTGCTCAGTTGGTGCCATTCTGCGTACAAATTCGTCACCCAGTAAAGAACAGCATTTATGCACCGACTCTTCTCTCCGATTTTCTAATTCAGTCTGCTGCATTTGATGACAAGGGAACTTCGCATCTATATCAGTTTGCTGCGTTTGGTGACTGACACACTGTTGCCACGTTGCATCAGTCTGTTGTTTGCGATGAATCTGAGAAACGTTCCTAAATTCTATTTCTTTCACATGTTTGCGCTGCTTCTGGTTTTCTGACGATTTTCTCATTTCTTCTTTACACAACCAACACAGAGGATCTCTAGGAGTCATTTCACTCGAAGGTTGGAAAAATTCTCCATTCGTAACTGCCCAATATTTATCCTGGGTGCTTAACTCTGGTGATACAGGTGACATAGTCTGCAGGGTATTGGGAGGTGGACTAGCCCCTGGTTTTGCATCGTATTTGTGGTAAAAGGGACGTGTTGCGGGTGTTATGCCTTGTCGCTGTGGTGAAACACGCCTGTAATATGGATCCTCAGTAGGGACAAAGCATTTATTACAGTAATTCTGGGAATAATTCATATTATCTTGGTTTAATTTTTCAGAATCGTACACATTAGGGGTGCATGTGACTGCTTGTGGCAAATTAGACGAATCTATGGAACAGTTAATTTGGAAGGGTAGTGGAGATGAGGAATACACATTTTTTTGTAACATCGTAGCACATTGTAGGCAGCAACGATTTTGAGAAGCTAAGCTGATCTCCTGTGCACGACCTTTTGAAGAATGCGAGGAATAGCTGGTATTGCTTTTATGTGGAGATGATAAAGAGAAATTTTGTCCAATTTCATCAGTATGCGTAGGCAAACGTGGGTCTTGGTGCTCGGTTCGACCAAAATTTGTATTTGGACTAACAAACCATAACTCTTCGGAAAAGTTATGAACCGCACAAGGGAGGGAATGCTGGTTTGGTGACTGTCTATGGCAAACACAATTTTCAATCTGTTGGTTATCATATGGATTTGGAGAAGCATAAGTATTATGTATTCTATCTGGGCAGCAAATATGAGGGTTTTGTGCATTCTGGGTTGGTTCATATTGGAGAGGACATAAAACTTCATGTTGTGCCAATGTCATCTGCTGGACAAATGGTGTCATTTCATAAAACTCCTGTGGTGAAGTGCAAACATTTTGTAATTTACTTAAATCAGAATTGGGAGACGAACAAGGACTTTCGGCTATGCTGTGTCCAACAGAATTTGAAACAGACTGCGCGTAAGGTGAACAAGGACACACATGTTCTAATGCAGTAAACTCGTGATGTTGCTGAACATGGCAAACTGGAGGACGAACACGACCAGAACACACAGTTACTTGACTAGGATCAGCAGTTTTACATTTGCGATCTATTACAGTAAAGTTGTTATTGCACAGTGGGTTAGGAACTCGACCTGAACACAACACTATCTGGCTCAGATCAACAATTTCCTCCGATGGCCATTCTACCGCCATAGGGGATGCAATGCTGGCATCTGTCTTAAAACACTTTTCTGCGGCTGCAGTTATGCAGGCTAAATTAGTACCTGCAGAGGCATCCATGCACACAGTTTGTGGGGCATCTATGCCAGTTTCAAAACATTGCAGCTTTGAGGTTGCAGTAGCAACATCAATAACGTCCTTAATATCAGTTGATGTAGTGGCATCAGTTAATAATTTCGAAGGCTCACTTTTGACACTTAACCTATCCTGTTGCGTCTTTAACAAAGGAACTTGTAAAACTAGAACAGGTTTTGTTTGTGTCTCTGCAGACAGAGTTTCAACCAATTCAAGTTCTGTTTCTGATGCGATTGGTTCTACTTCTTCCTCAACGTAGTCATCTTCTGATTCACTATCCCCAAAACCATGATCCATGGTTGTGGATTGGTCCACATGTACAGTGTAAACAAGGGAATTTGTTGCAGTTGCAGCATCAATCTTTGACTGTCGCAATGATTTATACCCCATCAATTCTGGCAAAGACATGGTCTGCACTTCCTTATCTGGCTGTTGCAAAGTTGCCAAAGGCAAGCATTCATCAGTAAAGGATTTTCTGGGTGAAGTATTAGACAAAAATCCAAGGGAGGGGTCTCGAATGTCTTTCGAACAACAGGTAGCGGATTTAATTAAAGTGAAAGATGTTTCCTTTACTGGAGGACTTAGGTCTTCTTGCCTTGGTAAGAGTTCAGGTGTCCGAAATTGAAATTTATCCTTCACTGGA
>JAHWFP010066596.1:0-13044 GCA_023313725.1 Lithobius niger
CCTTATATAGTTATTTTACGACTACTAGTCGTTCAAGGAAAAAAATTTACCTTGCCGTTATATTCGTGACATCATGACTCAATGGCAACCGCCATAGCAATGTGATTAGTTCAGTAATGGTATCGTTTTCCGTGGAATTTCGTTTCAGCAAGGAGGGGCAAACTGTTGTCAAACAAGTGGCATTGTTTGGAATGAGGTTTACCATTTTAAGAATCGAGAGAATCTGCAGGTGTGTGATATTTGTTGGGGTGCACTAGTCAGCCACAAATGTATCAACAAAAGCAGTGTTAGAGAATGTGTTAATGCTAGCAAATTACGAACGATCGAACAAGACGGCATCAGAAAAGTTGCTACCGCCATGGCTTCATTCACCTCGCCAGGAAAGATGTGGCCACTATGCCGTGCCGATTACTGAATTAGACAAATTTGATGTGGTCGTTGTTCGCCCACTGTTAGCGATGAAATTGATGATTATCCAGCTGTTGATTTAATTTGATTCACTCCAAACTTCAGTAATGTTAACATTGCTTGGCAGAATCAATACATGCAGGTCAGTTTTACATCGAGCACCCTGATAATGTTTTGCGCACTAATTATTACATGACCGCAACATTTCTCAATACAGATACAGTTGCTTTTTAGACTTTCTGATTGTCTGAGACTGTCTTAAAACTTCTTGTAATTTGGTTACCCGATCAAGGAACGAATGGGATCTTGTATTATTTCTACAGACACTATAGCATCTGTTTGAAGAAGCTATTAAAGAATAAATTTTATTTGCCAATTTCCCCTTAATCCAGAAATATTTCAACCTCCGAAAAATAAACCATTGACTTGGACGGCTGCTGCAAAATTTATGGAATAGTTAATCCTCTTCGGGAGTAAAACATAAAAGTAAAATAAAAATAAGAAAGAAAGAAAAAAAAGAAAAGGACTCAAACCCACAGTCCATATAGTCGTAAGTATATTTTTTTGAAAAACAGGACAGCCAGCAAAGCTGTCTAAAAAACTGAACCAACCTTTTCAAAAAAATGTCCGTTGATTACGGTTAAATATGATTTTGTTTGCTATATCTTCCATGAGCTCCTGCTGCTTTTATTTTTCTTTGCCTTCGTCTTTTCTTTGAGAGTCTTTCCCCCATCATCTCAATTTCCCGTTACCTGATATCAAAAGAATGACCATGTCACGCTGAGTTTTGTATTCCGACACCCAGTTTGCCTGGATTAAAAATGTCATAGAATGCTTAGTGCTAATCGATATAGGGGCTAGTTCCTCGATTGTTTCTGGTGACACAGTGCAAGCTTTATAGGCCTCTAAGGGGGATTGGCTTCCTACTTGTGACCTGCAACAGGCAACGTTGGAAGAGTGGGGTTAGGGAAGTCCCGTAAACACTTCTATCACACTAAGTATTCATATGTCCGCTCACTGACATCCAAATGTTTAGTGAGAGAGAAGTGTTGGGACTTGGAAATTAGCGCAGGAGTGCACGGAGATTAGTGCAGGGTCACACCAGGTCGCATCGTGGATGAGTAAATTAAAAGATTAGTCAAACAGTTAAATATTGCAAACGAGATTTAGTTTCCTAAGGAGACCAAACACGAGGAGAGGCTAAAATCGAGAAATTCAATCTGGTCCAGCTATTAACCTAAAATTCTTCAAAAATAAAGCGCGATTCCATTGCCAACACCAATTCACGCAATTTAACAAAAAATATAACTTCCAGCTTTGAAGTAATTAGTCACTCCAAGTTGTGTAACATATGTTCCGATAAGGGCAATTTTAACCTCAGAAGTCCTAAAGATAAAAATAACCACAGTTATGTAATTAACAGTATCACCGATAACTGACCTTGTTCCATTGATAATTATCGATATTTTTTCGATTTATTTCTTCCATCTTGTTTTTACTAATGTGGTATTCCCGTTCAAAACACCACTCGAGCTTAGTTTAAGCATACACAGGGATAAATACTGTTCGGATCTCTTTATCAAAACATCAACTTTTTTAATCATTTGTTGCTTTCCTCCCGCAAGCGCTCCATATTTTTCAGTTGGAAATGCAACTTGTGAAGGAGATAAAATTATCAATATTTAACTATTATCCTAAAGAAAACAAAAAAACAAAAAAACAAAAACAAAAAAAACAAATGAAATTTTTTAAATATTAATTTTTCTGCTACTTGTTCCTAGGTGATGTCATGCTAAATGTGAACCCAGTAACAGTTACCAGAATTGATACCATAGGATAATAATATTTAACTATTATCCTATGGTATCAATTCTGGTAACTGTTACTGGGTTCACATTTAGCATGACATCACCTAGGAACAAGTAGCAGAAAAATTAATATTTAAAAAATTTCTTTTGTTTTTATCTTTAAATTGGCACAAATTACCCAAAGATGGTGCCAATGTCCACACAAATCAATATCAACATCATTGAGGTAATGCATCTATCCTGTCATCAACAAATATGTCACCTTAATAAATAAACGTGTGATTTGCAGAGGGGTACTGGGAGGGCCATTTAGGCCCGGAAATTGTTAACGTCGTTACCCCTCCCGTGACATTTCGTAGAAATCGGTCTCATGAAAAACATTCTGTAGGACCTCTACAGGTCCTCGGACGTACGCCCAGCCGGGAAACTGGTGATTTGTGTAAAACTGTAATTTACGTTGAAAAAATGTATGTAAATTGTAAAAACGTTTATATTGCTGTTACGAAAGAAAATAAGACAAAACATTAAATTAAAATTTCGTTAATTTAAGATTAATTTATAAAGAAAAAACAGGTGTTTTTAGTTCCAAACAGCAAAGTATTCTGAGGGTCTTTTGGCGCGTGTGTCTTCATTCGTACATTTGCCCAGAAGAAGTGGTCAAGCTTGAACTAGATTTATCCTGAAACACAAAATTATCAGAAATCAGTTTCAAAAATAAAAGAATTATAATAAAGAAAAGTGAGAAAATATATCCAGAAACCATCTTGATAACCAAGGCAATTCGGATCACATATTCTAACATTTAGCTGGGACCGAGTCATGAGTCCTAACTCGTCACGTTCTTATTAGCTCAGGTGTGTTAATACTCTCCCTCCCGCCATCCCCCTGAAACACAATCGAACGGAATACAAATTAGATATACTCGCCTCTATTGCGAGCTGACACGAGGTTATCTCAGTGGGCCTAGAGTAACATTTTAAATTGTATAGCTTTGAGTATAGAGCGTACATCTGGCACATAAACACACACACATACACGGAAAGTGACGGAATAGTTTTGGAACAAAGTTGATTGATGCATTGTTGAGCAAAATGGCGGCCAGTGTGACGAAAGAAGTGTTTTGAGAACTGAATATTCACTACGTTTACAAGGCTACAAGAAATCGCATTTTAACGATGCGCTTTGAAATGTGCATAACAAACGACCCCTGTTTACAAGGCGAAAGACAGCAATTATGACCAATGTGCTAAGGAAGGTGCTTAATGCCAGTATGCTCAGAAAACCATTCCTACCTGCCCTCCATTTGACGAATAGTGAGTAAGTCCCAAGCTGCTCTAGCCCCTGCATGTAGTAAACTATGTCAGCTTAAACCCAAACAACTGAACGAATGCAAGGCTAAGTGGTCGTTCTAGTCATGGAGGCTTATTTTCATTTTATTTACCTAAAATTCGAGTTGCATTAGCACAAAATACGTGGCCACCATAACTGTGTCCGCCAACTTTGCCAGGCATTCTCCAATGTCTCAATGCTATTGCGAGTGTTTACATGAATAAAGATGATGCGATTCAGACCGCCGATCCAGGTCTGTAAAGTGCATCGGTTTCTTTAGGGCAGTGACACGACGTAGTAGTATTGTGTATAACTCTATGGTGGAGCCAGTAACTGGGTTAGCTGCAAGGAGCACTGGAGGGAGAAAGGAGGATCGTCTTATTGAAGCCTTTGCTATTAGACTGGATTTCTTAAGCCTATAACACGCGATTTTGTTGTTGGTTACACAACATTCTTCTAAGCCTGAGAAATCCGCTCTCAAAGCACTGTCTTGACTAGAAGCACCGTTTTTTCCGTTACATTTTAATCTAGTGCACCTTGTAGCTATTATATCCAAATGGTATCTCGTAGCCAATATGACGTCACATGACGCTGCTCTATAGCGCCAGATGGAGAAAGCGCCACGAACAGGTGTTTACAAGACCCACAGAGACGACACGGACGCGATGCGCATCCCTCTGAAGCGCTTCGAAGTGGTCATATGAATGTAGTGATTGAGAACTGACTTATCAGTTTTTTAGGCGATTAATTAAGTATTCTCATCATGATAATTTTATTTTAGCTACCTTAAGGGGTTTAGCTCTCCATGATGGCGCTAAGTTATGTAAGCTTGGACAACTTTCCATGGAGAGCTGAACTCCTAAATCGCCATCATGGAGAGCTAAACATGGAGAGTCTTCCAGAGATTTATGCCATTATAGTTACGTTGTCAAGGGCTTTGTTAAGTATTTTTAAGTTAAATACCAGTTGATGAGAAGTCCATTATTTGAAGAGCAAACATGCAAAACAGGATAATCCATTTTTAAAATTTCGCCAGGTTTTAGTGTTATTCGCTGGAAAATCTAATACTCCATAACCTACGACACTGTTTAGAGCAAAACAATTGAAAACTGATCCCTGTATCTGATTCCTTGTACAGTGTTTGATGCAGACCAAGTTAAATCTGATGGGTTGGTTACGTACAATAAGTTACACCCAGGCAAAGAATTGGGAAACGTGGAAATTTTGCGCGTCTGTTACTGTTCTAACAGAGATGGCCAACGTAAACACATATCTGGTGCTTACTCATGACCTTATAGACAATGTGCAGAAAATAAGACTGCTTCTATGGCTGATGGCAATTGTAGTAACTAGCAGAAAGAAAGAAGTAATGAATGATTTTTTTTCAAAATAAGTTAAAATAAGTTAAGAGTGGTGTACTCGAAACTTGGATCGCTGCCTTTCTCCGTAACCGCACCCAGAGGGTCAAAATTGACAACACCATATCTGCACCTCGGGCTTTTCCTTGTGGGGTCCCCCAGGGATCTGTTTTGGGCCTACTTTTGTTTGTTATTTACGTTAATGATCTTATTCTCGATAATCCCAATGCCTTCGTTATAAATTTGCTGATGATTTAAAGGTGGGTGCTGCTCTGCCCTCTCCTGATTGTCCTCCTCACCTGGAGTCTCTGAGTCACACTGTTGACTTCTGGTTTGAATGCTGGCAACTCCCATTGTCAGTTAACAAATTCCTCTCTTTTCATGTCGGCATTCATGTTGGTGCTATTTTCGAGAAAAACTTTTGTTTTCTTGACAATAAATTAGTCCCTTCTCGTGATTCTGTGAAGGAATTGGGAATCTTGTTTACTGGTGATCCTATATCATCCTTCCACATCTGCCAGGTTCGTTTGGCTGCCTACAGACGTCTAGCTATCGTCAAAAGGTGTTTGTCCGCCCTATTCTCGATCACGTAACACCTGTTTGGTCACCTTTTCTCCTGTGTGATATTGATGCCGTTGAAGCGGTCCAGAGGTACTTCACCAAGAGTTATCAGACCTTCGTGATACCCCTTACCAGGTCCGCCTCACCATGCTTTGATTTAAACTTCTTGAACTTCGTGGGATTAAATTTGACCTCATACTTACTTACTGGGTTCTCAACCATCAGTTGGACGTTCTCTTACCATTTTTTGACTTGGCTAGGACCATTGGATGTACTAGAGCCATGGTTGGAATCTGACCCTTCCCTTTCCTCCTTTGGAATGTCCAAACATGTTTTCTCGGTGAGAGTGTTTTACATTTGGAATGCCCTGGGTTCGAAAACAAAAAGGTTTTGCAAACTAAATTGGTTTAGAAATAACCTTACAGAACCGCGTTTTTAGTGATGTGAAATGGGTTTAATATAAAACATTAACTTTAAATTTTTTTTACACTGTAGACACACACACCCGAGATGTAAGTGTTTAAAATAATACGGTATTACGTTCATTTTAAATCTATAGGCTAGTATTTATTTTACGACACGTGTTGAACATTGACGTGTTTGTTAAACACAAGTTTAAAAACATCGTTGTACCAACAACAACAGCTAAAAATGAAGTTTCTTTTTAAACTCTTCTTTGCCCTACATTTTAAGTGTGGTTTATGAAGTGTACCAAAATGCTATCATAGATTTCAATCATACAACACCAGCTCGTTTAAAATAACTTGCATGAATCTACGAATTATTCGAGGCTTCTTATCTTTTTAAGCCTTTTTACTCAATAATTATTGGGCTAAGGTATTTATTCGTCGTCATAGACATAGAAAAGAGTAGAAATAATTCTCATATCTGTAGCAGTAACTGGTCAGCTATTGTGAAGACTAATATGTGGAATACACAACAATAAAAAAGCACCCTGTGCCAATATGTATCTGTTGGGAGTAGACATTAATGAAAAGACGCATTAGTGTAAGACCACCATGAAACCAACGTAATGAAGACAGGTAATTTCTCCAAGCCGAAACTACGAATGGGGAAGTTTATTTCAAAGTGCTACGTGCAACACAAAAGTACGATCCTCAGAAACTTACAGCCCACCTTTTGGAACATAGGTCCGCTGATAAAGTGTTTATTGTCCTACTTTTGATTTGACCGATTCCATGGACTGAGCGAAACGTCATCAGCCTATGGCATAGACCCTGGAATGTGTCAAAGAAATAATGGACTAAAACCCACTTATCCGCAGCGAACCACTGTTGCAAAAAGAACGGCTGTAACCATTACTTCTTGTACGTCACTCTACCCAAAGTGTGTATTAATTCGCTTACACCGGTCCATTATTTGTAAAATCAATGCTATAACCATCCCTTATTAATGATGGAAAGCCAATGCCTCAACAAGAGTTAAATAAATACAGATGCAAACCTATTTACGTTGCCTTTTGGACTTATATCTCAGACTGCCTGAGCGGCTTTTGAAACCATAGGCCGAGGTCCCACCGCAGTAGACCTTTGGCGGTGGACCTTTGGCTTCAAAGTTCGTGGGTTCGATTCCCCGCTCAGGCATTCTGACATATAAGTCCAAAAAGGCAACGTAAATAGGTTTGTGTCTGTATTCATTCCGTATTATTTATGGTTAGCAATACCATTATTATCGGGGTGTCACACAGTAGCAACTATTGTCTCGGTCGCAAACGCCCGTTTGGCTGCGGACATCAATTGAGAAACAGTAGGCCTTGCACTTTACATCTCCTCTAGCACCACAACAGATGCAAAATATTTCTCCCGGTCGGCATTGCACGGCCACAAACAGGAAAAGACAAGCCAGGAAGACGGACAACTGCATTCTGAAATGAAGAGCATGAACGCCATCGTGAAAATGTAATTTAGGAGTTTTGGTGACTTATGTAATTGCGAAGAAAACCTACAAGTGAGTTTTTACTTTCACTTGTGTAATGCTCGCAGTGTAATCAGAAGTTAAAGTCCGGCAGCCGGCAACAAAACCCAAAAGAATAGTCTGCAGAAAATGTTTTTGCGCAGAGATGTTCTACAATATGTCCCTACTCCAAAACATAATGACGCCACCTTGGCACCCTTGGGGAATTCAAGATGGCGTCCAAAATGTGCGACAAAAAACGGTATTTTGCTTCTACCGTTTAAACCGTTTTTCCGATTGAAAATTAACTGGTTACCAAATTATGTTTAGAATAAAAATTTCCTTAAAAAAAAGGAAATTCATAGTTTTGGTACAATTAATAATTCTTGCCAAATTTCGTTATTTAAGTTATTTTTGGCCGTTAACACGTTACATACTACAGTTCATAATGTGTGTTACAATTCCCGACTTTAAATCGCTGCAGTACCCGTTCTAATTCGGATAAATGGACGTGATTAGGCTTAGATGAAAGATGAAGATGTATATTTTCCAACAAGGGTATTAAAACGATTTATATTAATTAGAAGCTAAGCTATGGCAGTTTAAAGATGGAACTTGTGGTAAAATAGCGCAAAATGCACAGTGCTACACTGTAGAAAAAACACCTAATTAATATAAATCGTTTTAATTACCCTTTTTTGGAATTCATCTAAGTCTAATCACATCCATTTATCCGAATTAGAACAGGTGGTTTAAAGATGAAGTGGTAAAATAGAGCGTAGTTCTGAAGATGAAGTGGTAGAAAAGCATATATAGTTCTGCAACGTAGGTAAACTGCAGTAGCTTAGTTCCTAATTAATATAAATAGTTTTAATTACCCTTGTTGGAAAATATACATCTTCATCTTTCATCTAAGCCTAATCACGCTCCATTTTTCCGAATTAGAACGGGTACTGCAGCTGTTTAAAGTCGGGAATCGTAACGTACGTTATGCACTGTTGTATGTAACAAGCGTAAACGGCCTAAATTAACTTAATGAATTTCGGCAAGAAGGATTAATTTTACCAAAAATATGAATAGAACCTTTTTTGAAGAAAATTTTATTATAGACGTAATTCGTAACTGGTTAATTTTCAATGGGATGAACGGTTTAGACGCTAGAAGCAGAAAACCGTTTTTTGTCACACATTTTGGATGCCATCTTGAAATCCCCAAGGGTGCCAAGGTGGCATCATTATGTTTTGGAGTAGGGACGTATTGTAGAACATCTCTGCGCAAAAACATTTCATGCAGACGAATTTTTTAGGTTAGACCAAAAATCAGCATTTGGCAATTGGACTATTAAGAATAGCTGATTCTAGTATTCTAGTGTTTGACTGTACGCTGATTATATCTCGATCACTGCCGAGATCTAACCAGCAGCATAACCCTCTACGATGTTACTGTGCTATGATCTCATGAAATTCGGGATAAAAAAACATCTTTTAAATCGTAGATAGCACGCGGATAATAAAAAACTCGACCATTGCCAAGAATATAGCCAGCATCATAACCCTCTTCGACCTGATTGTGCTATGATCACATGGAAATGAGGATTAAAAAAAAAAATCTTTTTAAATCGTATGTTTTACACGGATAATAATATCTCGACCAGAGCCAAGAATCTAACCAGCACATCATTACCCACCTCGACCTTACTGTGCTATGATCACAAGAAATTCTGGATTAAAAAAAAATCTTTTAAATCATAGGTTGTGTAATGATAATAAATTTCGACCAGTGCTACAATTCTAACCAGCATCATAACCCTCGTCGATCTGACTGTGATATGATCACGTGAAATTCAGGATTTCAAAAACGTCTTTTAAATCGTAGTGTGGTATATGTGGGTAGCACCACATAGAAATTGCTGAATATTTTAGTTGTTTCCCTGCCTACCACTAGAGGCAGTACTGTTCTAATTAACTATGTACAGACTGCATGCATCTATAACTCTATATATATATATTTATATAATAAGCTTAGGTTGGGCAAGCAAATTCATCATTATGCACTATAATGAAAGAGGGCGTGCGACCGACAATGTCAAACAAACGGATGTGGCCTGTAATACTGCTTTAATAGTTTCAAAGTTGGTTCAGTAACAATCACTGCATGCACGACCGTTGTTGGGTTTATTGCGCTTGGTATCAGAACGGGGAAACTGGCAATTGAGCGTCCTCCATTGAAAAAAAGACATTTACTTCCATAACAAAACAAATCAGCACGGGTTAAAATGGAAGGGGAGCAGGGGTGGGTATATTCAGACCGCTCAATAGGGGAATCCGGGTCGGGGATGGGGGAGGCAGTGCGGTACGGGAAAGGGGTTACGGGGGGGGGGGAATCAGACCATACAACTGGGTATGCCGCAGGGGAGTTCGGAGGAGGAAGCAGGGGGCAGTCAGCATCCTTTTCATTCCATACTGCCCACTACAGTATTTCTCTTAGGTATGCGGGAACGGCTAGACCGGCGTATGTTATAATAAAGTTCTATAAGGTCTCAGCTAGCCGTGCCAAAATAACACTGCAAAAATAACGTCAAAGTTTTTTATGCCTGAACAAACGTGAGCAATAATTGCAATAATTGCGTCGAAATAATTAGTACATCGACTATGTGATGCTCCCGGAATCAAAGAAATTGCATGAAGAATGGCTCGACACCAATGAAGTGAGCGAAACAAACGATATGGCAAATTTGTTTAAAGATTGTACCAAGTCGAATATAAGTCGACATGTGGAAAACGATGCAACCGAGCATCATGCTCAGATATGGTTAGAATATATTGTACCTTGAGCATGGAGGAAACAATGTGCAGAATTTGTATGAGTGAACCTACAGGGTGCCAAACTATGATAGCCCTCCCCCCTCCCTCCCCAGCGTAAATTTTTTTTCTATTATATTAAAGTCGGAGAGACCTACCTCTGAATGAAACTGCTTTCGCCGGTGAAATTGGGGAAATAATGGTTTTGCTCTACTATGAGGTTCATGTATTGAGCAATGCTGCGTGTTGACTGTAGGAATTGGCTTCAATTTAACCCCAAACTCGCAGCTGGAGGAAGTTTAATTTTTTCGTTATTTTGTTCTGTCACAGCAAATACGAATCAATCCTTCTTGCGACTTCCTTCCTTACTTCAAGCGTAGACTAACGCCACAAATTAATTTGCAGGCCAGCAGCAATCGTTATAGTGTCCGCGGCCCATCTTGTATGAGTTCGCCCCAGAATAGACACAAATAATCGATTGTGTGTTTTTGGTAGCAGAGTGCCTTGTTGATACCCAAAATAGGTACAAAAACAATAGCGGCTGTCGATTAAAGCCGCCCCCTCCAGGAAGACGTCGCCGATCACAAAATACGTGCAGGACTCAAGATACGCCGCGCACACAATAAAAACTTGTTTCCTAAATCATTATACGACGTAAGAATTTTAATTTTTAACCTATAATTAATTATTGGTCTTGGGCACACACAAAAAAATGGATAAAATGTAGTAGACTAATTGTTGTTGTTGTTGTCGGGGGAATTTCAGCAGTTAAAGGAAGCTGAACGCGGCGTGTTTATGACGTATCCTTTATTACGCGTGAGGAACTGACGAGCATAGCATGTTTCGTTGGCAGCAGTCGACAAATTGTCCTCGAATGTTTTAAATAATAAATCATCGATTTAACAGCGGGGCAAGAGAGAATCACGCTACATAGTATTTTCGCTACAGGTGCGTGATTGTGTGTAAATCAAACTCATGTTCGCGTTCGGCTTGAATTTGGACTAATAACGCTTAGCACTTTTAGTGACGCACAAACGGAAACAGCAAAACAGTTCATATCCTGTTACGCACGGCTGTACGTTGTCTGGCTGTCTGTCTGCCACCAAGCATCATAACTTTGGAACGCATCTCATTTCAAACTTCCCACCTCGTTCTATCCCTAGTATTTCGAGTTATGTTCTTAAATCAATGAAAAAAAAAGACGAACAAATTTTTCACTCACGTCAGACACTTTAAAAACATTGAATAATGTTTGTTGTTGAAACAACTGGTCTGGTAAGGATCACGGGGATTACTGACTGTCAGCCTAAAGACGGGCAGCATTTAAGATGCGTGTAAAAATATTTGATAAAAAGAGAATGCGAAGGTGGCAAGGTAAAAACTAAAACAAGATAAAACAATTTAAAAGCATGCATATAGGTAAAAAAAAATAGTTTAAACAAAAATTTTTAAATTGTAAAAAAATGCATGGCCAGTGAACAGGTGGGATCGAATTAGGAAAGGTGGGTTAGGATTTCAACTGTCTTACCACCAAGGTTAGACCTGCCAGGGACACAAAGGTCCCCGATGGTATCGCCAGTCAAACGGAAAAGGAGGAGAAGGGTGGATGGCCAATTGTCATAAAACAAAAAAAAAAAATGAATAAAATACGTAAAAAAAATGTACAAAGCGTAAAAGTCTTTACATAAGTTGATCCAAATGTTCGAGTAGTTTGACTACCTTTTCAAAAACCTAAAAAAAATGCAAGAAAAAAAGAGTGAGATTGTCTGAATGACAAATAATTGCAACACGCTTGCCAGATTTCATCCTATCTTCCAGTCAGTATAGCAGGGTGTCAACATACCCATAACTACCGCAACATCACCGGAAGTGCAGAAGAACAGTTTTAAAAAAAAAGAAATTTTATTAAATATTTACAAACAGATTTTCGTTACGCTGCCTCCAACTCTGTACAAGCAAATAGGTGTTTGTAAGCTTACAGAATCGATTGTGGTTTCATTGTGGGTTCAGCCATACAAGCATTAAGTTGCTTCGGCTGACTTAAGGCTCAAAGAAATTGATAAAAAATAAATGTAACAAAATATGAATCAAGCTTTCTTTTTTCATGGTGGCATCTTAGGCCGCCAAGGTGCGCTCGTCTACTCTTGGTTCCGGACTCTCATCTGGCCTCAACCAATGGATCCTTTTCATTGCGGAGCGAAGACGGATGGATCGAGCAGCTGTAGCCGAATTTACTGCACCGTCGAGCTTCGACACATGGACGAAAACAAGATTGAATAGACACCAGCTTGAAGCCCGGGCTACGCACGGGTGGTCTTGGATGCATAGTATGGTATGGTAACTCACGTATATGTCCGTATTAGACCGAATAAAATTTATTCAAATTGTTGCCCACACTGCCCAACAAACGATAATTTCGTTAGCTTCGCTCACTCAGTCAGCACATCATGTGACTCAAATCCCCCCCCCACACACACGGCTGCTAATGATTCCCCCCCCCCCCCTTTCTAATAATGACTTTTATTCTTCCATGTTTATGTTCATGCCGGCGAAAATAAATAAGCCTCAACTGGTCCCGAAGCTGCCCCGTGGAGAAGTATACCGTCCTGAAAAGCTTCCCCCAATGCTTCTCCTCCTACCAGACGTGCAGTGCCGTTTTTGCTGATGGTGCCTGTGTAATTATGTATATAGATGGTAGGCGGTTACTTCGTTCTATACCCGGTAAAATATGCAGGGTAGGATGTTTAGCAACAAACATTCTGGAGGTTAAGAACTTGCTTTGGAGAGTGGTTGTGAAGTTTCAGCTAGCGACAGTATTCCAAGCAAGCTCCCGGCGCTGCAAAATACTTTACAGGTGGAATTCTT
>JAHWFP010066650.1:9317-23806 GCA_023313725.1 Lithobius niger
ATATTTTCGTGTAATTAAAACCCTTTAACTCGACTCTTTTGCCAGGCATATTGTGCAACCCCTATAACGAATGCATTGCACCTATGAAACGCGTGACCATAATTTGCGTACACCTTGCCTTGCGAGTTGGTTTCCCAACGGAGCAGGTGGGTCGTACTTTTCCGCTGCCATTTCTGCCTCTCTTGAGGGGAGAAATTGGTGGTTTTTATCCGTTTAAATAACAGTTTTATACTTTTAACGTAGGATGACTTAGTGGCTTTTGCCATGCTTTAATTTTATTGCTTACCTGATGACGAAAATTGAAATTTTTCTGTAGCACTGCTTGGTTTGCCTTCATATAATCTGTCACCGTGCTTTTTACTCCATTACTTATCTTACTAGACATCTACATAAAACATCTGCATAATCACATCAGGTTGACCTCCCCCCCACTCCTGAAAAAACCTGCAAAAATACCTCATACTAGTAACCATTTAAAAACCTCAAAATGTAGCAGTTTATTGCAGGGTTGCTCAAAATGGGTTGCTTTGTGTCAAATTTCTTACTACTAACAGCTGACAGGAAGACCATTGACACTGTTTGTGTGGGTTCTATTTATTAGTTTCGTTATGCATTTTCGTAGGCTGTGCTGTACTGGTTACATTAGAAAGTATCTATCTAGGACAAACTATACTCTGCCTTGTCTGCACCTCCTTGACCATTTTGCCACAAATCCATGGTCCTTTAACTTGGCTATTCTGACCAATCGTCCACATCCACTACTCCTTGGCCACCAAAGTAAAAACCCGAAACCTTAACCAGCCTCCCCAAAATGGACCTAATGGGAAATGACCGATTGGCTTGCAATTTCTCGCACTCCCCGACGCCATGCACTCGGTTAAGAAATGAGCTTCAAACAAATGTCTGCCAGATCTTCAACGATTCGTTAGGAACAAAAAACCACAATACCAAATGTTTGCAATATGAGCAGTGACTCCTTTACAACCCAAAGAAATGTGAGTACCTCATATCTGCACACAGCCACGTAGAGGTTGCGGATAGAGTTAGGCATAGCCTACGGCACCCAAAATCAGTTTGCCGTGGAGATGACATGCCTTCGGCTGCCAAGACCCTACATATCTACCATCAGAGGCAAATCAGCTTTTGCAGGGTCACCCACAGCCTATACAACCCTGGGCCTCAAACTCTCCTTTAGCCACATTTAAGCAATCTACAGAGGCTGCTACCCGTGAAGCGAAATTTCTTCGGCTGAACTGAAAGCATTCAACCTCAAATCAATGGCTGCCTCATCCCTGGCCCAAGCGCAGAGCTTTTAAACGTGGCTGCATTCCATCTTTGATTCCTTTGGCTAAAATCCGGCTCCCTGTTTCCGGCGCCTTCTTTCCAGAACCTTCTCTTCCCAGCAACTCTCCAAAATCTGGCCTTCCTCCGGCTAACATTCTGCTAAATTCCCGCTAACTTTCTGCCACAAGCCCAATGGCACCACGTGCCTGCTTCAAAAACCCAAGGTCCAAGCATCCTTCATGCGACACACGAAGCCTTCGGACGCACGAATCTCCTCTGAACATCTACGATGTATACCCCTACTTCAGCGTTGCTGACACAGAAGAACATCTTTCCTACAAGCGAATGTAGAATAAAAATCTGTGTTCAAGTGAGGTACGACGACATGAAGTAGCTGAAACAGTGAACAAATTGTCTTTGATTGGTTGCAATACTCTGTTTGGACATGCAACTCTTTTGTAGTGCACCTAGCAATGCTAACACAGAAATCGGTACAGCTAGCACTGCTACCCACACTGATGCTGGAGGCATCTGCTTACATCCGGGAAAATTCCTCTTCGATAGCCCTCGAATGGCACAGGCCAACAATTGTTGGCTGGGAGACACCCCGCAAGTTAGTCCAGGGGTTGAAGAAGGCATCCGCACAGTGACTTTATGGTATATGCGGTATTTACGAAATTCCACTCGGCCACCAAGCACAAAGCAGCTCTCCCATGTACTACGCATCACCATTGCTAATGTAGGTGAAATCGCAAAATGGAAGTCTAGAGACCAGAATTTGGAAGGTAGGTAGGTCTTTTCATGGCCGATCTAACAAGCTGAACACCATAAAAAACGGACAAAGACTTTCGGACTTATTAAAAAAAAACCACACTACCGCCAGAAAAACCATGCGACTTCCCCCAGGAATACGGGAAAGTCATGCAATATCCGACAAATTCGACATGAGTTACGAGGACCATGGTCTGACAATGGCATCCAAGTTTGTTGGCAGTAGGGCCAGCTTGACCATGCAGATGACCCCAAATGCTCTACCACTGCCTGGATAGTGCTTGACCGTCTTGTGTGCCAGAGTTCCCAGGTTCGAGTGCAGCCTCAGTTACCACTGGCATTTCGAGAACAGAAGGGCTCTGTGATATCTAGTGCTCATGTCGATTGTAGCATGTAAAATATTCTAAGAATTTCTGATGGGGTTTACCTAGCAAAATTGTCCCTCTCCCCTTCGGGTGCCATGGCTGCGGCTGGGAGCATGTCAAAAAAGTTAAGCATGGATATTGTTACCATCGTACATCTATGACAGTTTCTGGTCGTGATTTCACGTATCCAGCAGTGTGAGTATCATGAAACTCATTACACAGACTGGCCTTGTTCCTCCAAAGCATTCTAGGATATTGCCGAGTCCATATTCATCCTGTAAGCAGTGCTATTTTCGACCGAGTATGGGGAAAACCCCGCGTTCGATTGGCCCCATAAAATTGCATGTGCCCCAGACCCATGAATGTTGTTTCTCTGTTTCTCTGTTTCTCTGTGATTTAGGTTGGAAACTTGACAGCCAGACGTATCTCTTCTTTCTACAGCGATATAGCCTATCCCCAGGATCATAGTTCATCTCAGTCGGCCGCTATTAAAGGTCAAAGTATTTAACATGAATTTTCCATAATAACCCTATAACCCAAAGTCGGGTATTTAATAGCTACCCTCGTAATAGGTGTGGAGCTTTAAAAATGTTTAGATGCCCAGAGAGTGTCTCCAGCTTGGTGAATACTGTGTTTGAAGTAGCTAGAAAAAATGGTTTGGGTTTGGTGAACTTAATTGCTATAGGTTGCATTGGACAACGAAAGTCTTGTTTTAGCCTATGAGGTGCAGAGCTATGAAACTTTAGTGGTGCCGAGGTGGTATCTCCGACTGGCTGCACACCAAATTTGAAGTGTCTAGCGTTAGCAAACTTGAACATCTATGAGAGTGGGTGGAGACTGATGTAAAAATGACGTCGGGAAAAGGGAAAAAACATTCAAAGTCCTATCGCTACCGCGAAAATTAGGTCGTGAGGCCGTGGATCGCCTGCGACATGCTAAAACAGGAGATTCAGCAACGTTCCAACATTTTAAAAGTAAGATCGAATAAATACGACGAAATTAATGTTTTATTCATACTTCATACGCTCATGGAAAAAGAGATGGTGATGCAAATTATTCCGCTGTTCAGTTTGCTCCGAGTTACAGTTACATGAAATGTTGTTGCATAATTATTATTACGATTGTTACTATTGGATTTACATCTTTGGACTGCCACAAAATACACAGATTTCTACTCACAGTCATTCATCTTTTGTTTCACAGGATCCTGGGAGCAATATAATTTTGTCTATGATAAACGTTACTAACGACGGTAAACATCTTGCACAAATATATTGAAATAGGGTTTCCCAGCGGTCATCGAAAAGGAAATTTTATAATGAAACAATGGGCGAACAACACATTTGGCGAAGGCCCCAATCAGAAGGGAGGATAGAAAAAAGAAAAAGACAACAATCATTAGATTACTCACATAAACAAAGGTCACGAACAAAGCAAACGTTACACAATGCAATTGTCAAACGGCAAAGCCGGAACATAAAACCAATAAAGGGGGTCCTTCAAAATAAGGGGTCCAGCCCCAGGCGATAAACAACTTAAAAGATAACAGGATACAGATAGGAAAAAACCGTACGGTCAGAGTGCAATACCAGCCCCTGGTAAACAGAAGACCTGAAACTTAAAAAAATAATAGGGACAATATTACATCTTAAAGGGAAGCATGCCCTATTAAAAGAGATGGGGGAAGGGAGGAACGGAATGGAGCTTTCACGAATTAATGACACGCAAAACTGTGTCACGACCCCTCTGCAAAGTCCATGGAGGTCCTAGCCTTACCCACCCCCTGGCCGATAAATCCCTAAGGTTTCAAGAGGGTGGTACGGTCCACGGACCTCAACAGTTCAAAATTGTCACAATATGGAATAAATACATAGCAAAATACACATAGCAGTAGATAGCACAAAGAGAAAGTTAGATCGCTCTCATAGCACTAGTTTGACGTTAGTTTGAAAAATCATTAATAAATAGATATGGTTACATAGGTTAGATATGGTTACATAGGTTTAGATATGGTAATAATAGAAAGGGGAACATGTGGGGAGCAGGACAAAAACTCCGTGATACACGGGTTAAAAAGCTAATGGTTAGAAAAAGGAGAAGTAAAACTAGGATACAAAAAGTAATACAGATCAATATGGCACATTGGTAAGTGGGCGAAAGAACACTGATATAGGCACAACATAGAAATTACGGGGGTCTCCCTCCAGAAGTAAAGCCTTCAAACAAAACCATCGCTGGAACTTCCGGATCTGAATGGAGGTAGAAGCCATGGTAAAGGTTTCAACAGTGAGTTCATCGCTTGGTACTAAACATTACTGGTCAAGACCTTGTAACGCCATTTGTCTAATGTACCACACTTTCCTGGCATAGTGTTTGGACCTTGCGGTACAGATTAAGTTGTTAACCAGGGGAATGGCAGACTGACTCTCAGTACCGACTTCGACGGGAAGGTGGCCCTGGAAAACTTCGAGTTCAGTCAGTAGGTCGATAACCCATTTAAGGTCTCGTAGGCACTCAAGAAAAGCAAGGATTTCAGCCTCGGCAGAACTCAAGGTGATCATCTTGTGCTTGGTTGTCTTCCAGAGTATAAGTGACCCGAAGACCTTCAGAGCGTAGCCAGAGAAACCTCTGGCATGGAAAGTGACATGCCAAGAGGCGTCACTACAGGTTATATAAGACAACGTGGGAAAAAGAGTTTAAGGGACTTGGTAGAATCGACATGCCGTAAAACACGTTTCGCCGCTGTGAGATGTATCTCCCTTGGGTGGTGAAAAGAACGAGCAAGGGTGGCGATTGCCAAACTAATATCTGGCCGTGACGCTGAGACGAGATACATAAGAGAACTGATAATCAACTGGTAGCCAAGCCTATCGCATTCAGGAGAGTCAGCACAGTCATCGAGGTATTAGGGGGGGGGATTGAGGCTTAATGGCGAGTCGACAACTTGGTCATTAGCGCCAACCTCAGTCACAGTGCAGTGGTCCGGGTTGCCACTGCACCACACATTACAGAGATGGTATTCAAACCCCTAATCTAAATGTTGTCATACATCTGTACCTCCTGCAAAAATTGAAAAACACCGGACAGGAGGACAGACTTATCACCCAATTGACGCGCAATGTCCTGCGGAAGATGGAAACGACGACGAACACCATCAAGATGTTGACAATCAACAAGGAAGTGCCGGACCGTAAGTGGCCGTCGACACCAAGAACATTCAGGAGGGTCAACCCCCCGCAAAAGGAAACAGTGAGTACGTCGAGTGTGACCAACGTGCAAACGTATTGGTCGAGGTATTGGTTAGAGTCTAGGGAGGCTAGTGTGGTCTTGTGAGATACAAGATAGTAACGGTCGACAAGTTTATCGATGTATTGGGCTTGTGATACATATAACTCATCAGGCATCAGGAGGAAAAGGAGGCCCAAATAGAGACTGTTACTGGTTTCCAATATAGTGAAATGTTCGCCAATCATAGTTACGAGGTTATCAAGACTGGCTTCCCTCCCACTCAAGCAGAAATCGTCGACATGGGAAGTGAGGAAGGTAAAGGAATTGCGGTCACGCAGAAGGAAAAGTCAGGGATCAATGGTGCATTAGGACATGCCACAGGCCAATAAAGCAGTTCTCAAGTATTCATACCATGCCCAGCTAAAAAAAATTCTGTAGAAAAACTGCATATGAAATCTGCAGAAAAAAATTCAGAAATAATCTGCAGTTATTTGGCCACTTTCTGCAGATTTAAAACTGCAGTTTTTCTGCAGATTTGAAACTGCAGTTTTTCTGCAGATTTGAAACTGAAGTTTTTTTTGCAGATTTGAACCTGCAGTTTTTCTGCAGAAGAAAAACTAGAGCAAAAAAAAATATCACTTTCGGAACCTTACTAGTAATTTCAGCTGCCACTTTAGTATCAAGGAAATTTAGAGACATTATTTGTTATCGTAAACATATTAATAATTGATCTATACATCATAGCAGTATACTCTTAAGTTACTTACAGTAGCGAAAGTTGTAATTCAACTTTATATACCTAGTCAATCTCTAAGCGGAATCTGTATGGGCCCATGTTCTGTATTTTGTGGATATCCAATAAAGTAAAGCAACTGTTAACGTGCCTTTAAACAATCAATTGGCATAATAAGTTCTGCACACTTACAACCCTTTTTTGTCCCACCCAAACACGTTCACAATTTAATAAATGAAACAACATAACAATTTTTTGCAATATCTGCAGAAAATCTACAGATTTTACCTTAAGCTTGCTGAGCGTGAATAAACTGCAGAAATTCTGCAGATTTCATCTTCAGCTTTTCAGCCAATCAACATACTTTGAAAAAACAGTTATAATTTCCATAGTCGTAACTGCCTTTTCAAAACATGTTGACAGGCTTAAAACTTCTTTAGAAAGTACAAAGAAAGTACAAATAAGCAAGCAGATAAAAGTTATCCCTTTAAGAACGGTAGTCAGGCTGAATTTGGTTATACTTAGGACTAGCAATTAAAAATAACCACACAAAAAAACTGACTGGCTTATATAAATAAATCGTCTCACACCCTGGAAATGGAGGAAAGAAGTTTGCTTCATTTTTTCAGAGGCTTTTATAGCCCCTTTTTAGTTTTAGTAGCAGTTGTGAAATAAATATGTAAAAAAAACGAAAAGTTGTGTTGTGGTTTTTTTTATTATCATTTTTAAATTGTTACAAACAACTTTAAAAAATGAATAAAGTTTGGGCATGGCGTGTGCTGTCAACATTTCTACTTAAAATGTTAATTTCTAAAACGTGATAATAATGATTTCCTACCTCCAAAGAGCAGTCATTTGTTATCGTGTATCAATTGTTGTGACCGTTAAACATCTTGATGTTAGTTTGTACTTTAGGTTGGTTTGTTAGGTTAGTTTGTAAGTAGTATGTAAGTAGTTTTATTGTAGAGTGAGCGGATGGCTTGTAGGCCTTAAGGCTCAATAAAACAAATTCAAATTCAAATTCATCTTGAAGCACCACTTACGTTTCCGTAATTTTTATACGGTTTGGCCGCCCGGCTGATATCGAGGCTCTGGGACAAACGTGGCAAAAACTTAACAGAGAATTTCTTTCGTAGTAGGGAAACTGTCCTATAAAATTTCGTTTGCTGTCATCCACAAGGTATTGTAATCCTAAAACATTGCTTCAGCAACAGTTAAAATACGTTTAGACAAGAAACTTTCTTATTTTGGGGGGAAAGTTGCACTACGCAATCGTTACTCTACTTCGTATTTAGTGCTGTAATGTTAAGCTTATTTTTCCGGCCATCAAAATCGTAATAACTACTTAAAATTGAAACATGCTGAAAATTACTTCCTTTTGGCCCCTCAATATGGTCAGCATGACAGTGGGACGTTCGAATTTCTTCATCTTTATCCATAAAAATCCAATCCTCCGAATTCATAATAACCTAATCCTTGTATGGAAATCTCCACATTTACAAGTTTTCAAACTTTCCATCGCGCACGCATTTTCGGGTGCTCCTGTTCTGGAGGGAATGGGCGCTTAATTTCAGGGACACTCGTCCTTAGAGGGTTAATAAACGTGTTAACTTGCATAATTTAACATATTTTATATTATGGAGTGTTGTTGCATGCATTTTCGTAAAATTCGACGTTTCTGCCAAGCTCTGAGAATGAACAATAACTGCAGAAATTCTGCAGATTTTATCTTCGGCTTGCAGTTTACAACATTGGCAGAAAATCTACACATTTTATTTTCACCTAGCTGAGAGTGAGCAACAGACTGCATAAATTCACCAGATTTTATATTCGGGTTGCTGAGAGTGAACAACATCTGCAGAAATTCTGCAGATTTTATCTTCAGCTTTCTGAGAATGAACAATAACTGCAGAAATTCTTCAGATTTTACATTCACTTGCTGAAAGTGAACAACAAACTGCAGAAACTCTGCAGATTTTATCTTTGCTTGCTGAGAGTGAACTGCAGATAATCTGCAGATTTTTCTTCACTTGCTGAAAGTGAACAACAAACTGCAGAAAATCTGCAGATTTTATCTTCAATTGCTGAGAGTGAACAACAAACTGCAGAAAATCTGCAGATTTTAGCTTCGATTGCTGAAAGTGAACAGCAAACTGGAGAAAATCTACAGATTTTATCTTCACTTTGCTGAGACTGAACAACAGACTGCAGAAATTCTGCAGAATTCTGCAGTTTTTCTGCAGACCCTTAAATTTTCTGCAGTTTTTCTGCAGAATATTTTTAGCTGGGTGCTCTCTTGCGTTTGGCATACCGTACAGAGAGCGCGCAAGTTTACAGACCTTGCTGACATGAGGCGGAGGGAATCAAACCTAATAACAGGACTGGCGGTAAGGTCAAATTCATAACGGGGGCATGCTTGGGAATCACATGTGACGAGTCTAGCTTTGTACTCCTGTAAGGTATCATCCTTGTTGTATTTCTTATGAAGAACCCTTGGATGACAGTATCTTGGCACCAGGGAGCTTGTCAACCAACTTCCAGACGCCCAATTCTTCAAAGACGTCTAACGCCATTCAAGGTTGTTCGGAGAACGGAGAGCCTCACTGTAATGGGAAGGTGTACGTTCAGATAAGTCCACCCCGGAACACATCCCCTAGTCACGAGGGGGAGAAAATGGAAGCAAGTGACCTATGGCCTTAGAGTAATGTTAGGTTGTGCAGGCAGGTTTCTTAGATCATTTAAGACTACAGGACGTAGGTAAGCGTGGACGTCTCCCTGTAGAAAGATGGCATACAAGCAAAGAGCGGGGCAGTAGTAAAGATTGAAGGGTGCCGTGTATGGTTTGAGCATCAGGTTGTGTCGGATTGGTGCGAGCAGTAAAGGGGAGTACATGCCCCCCCCAAAGCTGGGTTGAGTGGGAAATTCCCCTTCTAATGGCTGTAGGGTTGCAGGATCACCAACTCGACATGGGCCAACGGACGGAGTTGCACATAAGTCATTAACAGAGTAGAAACAGATTCCTTACCTTCTAACTTATCACAGATGTCGGGAGGAAGGGTGTAGACTGGTAAATCACACCCATGCAAATTGGATGAACACACATTGTTATCAGCAAAATGAAGATGGTAAACAAGGTTAGGTATCACATTGGGCTCCATAGTAGACAAAGGATAAAAATCTTGGGCTAAATGGGAAAGGAGAGCTAACACTGAAGGGTCATGGCTATTGAAGGGGAGAGGTGATGGTCAGTTGGAAGGAGGTAAGTTGATCTGGGTAGGCAGGGAAGGGTAGTACAAAGAAGGGGAATGGAAGGGCCAATATTAGGGTTGAAGTGAGGAAATGATGGAGTCTGACATTATAACAGCACGAACATCATGTAATTGGTTAAACCTTTTATCAAATAAGCTAATCTTCTAGAATACTAGCGTGTCTGAAGGAATTGCCTGAAAGGCGCATATACCATTGTAACCAGATTCTATCAAGCGGGAGGCGGAGATTAAGTTATTGGTAGCTCGTGAGATCTCTATGACATTGTCTAAAACTATAGGCAAACCGAAGAAGCGGCCTTCTCGGTTTACTCCAATGATAGTGATCGGTCCCACGAGTCGACCTTCGACATAAGCTTCGTCTGCTGCTAACTTAATTCTAACTAAACTACACTTAGTAAGGTCGATCTCCTTGCCACAAGAGAGTAGAATGTGAACTGAAGCGTATGTGTCGAGCCCGAATGTAAGGACTGGAGTTGAAGTATTAGAGTTATCCAGGATGGGTGAACAAAGTGGTGCAGCAACGGTGCAAGCAGTGGCTTCATACGGTTGGTCTGAAGGAAGGTAATCGTCCAAAGTTAGTCCATAAGCACAATAATCATCCTCTTGGATTGGATCTTCAGTAGACAGGACCGAAGACGCTTGAGGCGTGGCGGGAGGCCGAAGGGTCCACGTTGCCTCGGAGGTCGTTGAGGTCGGGCAGCTGAAACGCATTGGGGTACATTGCAGCGTGAGAAGCGATATCAGAACAACTCCTGGCAGGGGAAGGGCAAATTAGGGCAGTATGAGCTTTCCCTCCACAACGGTCGCAGGTGGCGTTAAGACCGGATGAAGGGGCTGGCTTGTCGCAGGTAGCTACGACGTGTGAGGTAAAACCACACCTGTAGCAGGCCCTGGGGCTAAACTGAGGGGATCGATAAGAGGCAAGTGAGGAAGAAATGGAGGGGCTACGTTGGTTGCGAGGCAACTCAGAGATTGACTCAACAGTTGCAATGTATTGTTGATATGATTGCAGAAGAGAGGCCTGAACATTATTGAGAGTAAGAAGCTAAGGGGTGTTGCACAAGATCTCAATAATTGTTTTTAAATGAGAGAATGGGAGACCCTGCAAAAGGTACAAACATAGTTCGACTTCATCAGCATTACGGCCAGCAGCTATGCAGCTCCTATATAGTCCCCGGACGCATGTCACGAAGGAAGTAATAGATTCTTGAGGGAGTATGGCAACATGGGTAAGCTGCACGAATAAATTCGTAACCATGGTTTAGGTGTTCTTACTATACAAAGCAGCAACTTGGTCCCACGCAGCCTAGCAAAATCAATGCGTCTGAATTGCAAGAGTAGATTGGGTGAAATAGTTTTGTATAAGAAAGACAGACAGTTATCATTTAAAGTGTGCCAGGCAGCTATGCCGTTAGGGTATCCTACAGGCTTGTTACCTCAGAGCACGTCGGGGGTTAACCAACCTTCAGTACGTGCAGAACACTCAATATGTATTACACAAACATCATGATTCTCCTCTGTAAGGTGGGGAATGCCTTTACAAGACGAAGTGGGTAAATATTGGACAGGGGGATACGGCACGTTTTCGAACCAGTTATAAGCCATTACGAAGAAGGTATAAACATGTGGAAAGCAGGAATTAAAATAATTAGTGGTTGGTAAAAGACAATATGAAGAGCCCAAAAGCATAGTCAAGTAACCTCTGTAAACACGAACGGTGCAATTAGGGGAAAAATGAGCACAGTTTATTACATGGGGTGTTAGGTTAGGAAGATGTAATGCTCAAGACACGGTGTAGAATGAGGGAGTGAATGTTGACAGTGGGTAAACTAACTATCGCAGTTCGTAGCTGTGGAAAGTGGCTGGTACATGTATAGAGTGTGGGCGAAAACAGTAGAACAAATATACGAAGCACAATAAAAGGAACGGGACCAAAAGTTCGTACAAAATAAATATACTTCAAAAGAATCAAATTTTTCCTGATTGTGGCATAATCATGGTGGGGAAAAAAAGTCGCATTACATATTAGGTAAACAGTGAAAAAGGGAGGTAGAAGGGTGATTTTTTCGTAGCAGACGTTAACACAAAATGGGGGAAGTAAAAATCGAAAGTTGTACAGTTTTTAGAACAGTTTTGTCACGTGTGCAAACGGCAAAATCACTTCCACGGCTAAATTGCACCCAAAATACTAACGCTGTGAATGTTATCAATGCTACCAGAGTGACATAAAAATTGCGACGGGTAAAAGGAGGAGGTTTTCAAAGTCCTATCATTAACGCGAAAATTACGTCGTGAGGCCGTGGATCACCTGCGACATGCTAAAACAGGAGAGTCAGTAACGTTCCAACATTTTAAAAGTAAGATGGAATAAATACGACGAAGTTGGACTTTCTTTCATTCTTTATACATACATGGAAAAGGGGATGGTGATGCAAATTACTACGCTGGTCATTTTGCTCTGTATTTGGACTTACAACATATTATTCTTTTGCTCAAAGCAACTTACCCTTACTAAACGGATGGGCACAAACACTCGTGTTGACGTCTAGTAACTGGCTGTTTTAATAAGAGCTAGGCACATACATTTATAACTTATTCTAAGTCACATGGCTTGTTACTATTGGTTAACAATAACTGGTAGGTGCAAGATGCACCCTGTAACAACAAATCAGAGCAATGATGTTTAACACCATGAAATGGCAAAGGATGACAACAATAAATAACATGTAAATTCCGTGTGCAAGGAAGGTGCACACAACAACAAATCTAGGAACAAACAAATGCCCCCTCTTAATGGAATAGCATTAACTGTTCATTAATCATTTACTTGTAATTTCTTATAACATTTGATCAGTTTGAGAATTCATTTTCTTACAAAAATACTATATTTTTGTAGATTTCTACACCAAATTCTATTATATTGCTGGTCTGCAAAAATTTTAAACTATTTGCCAAATTAAAGAATTTATGATTTTCACAACGTGGTTCAAATATTTACAGTACAACGGCGCTGCAAAAAAAATTCAATGCAAATCTACAATTCAATTAACAATTAATTTTTTCATAATTCGAATTAAATTTTCAAACATTTCTCAAAATTTTAGTCATTTTTAGAAATTGATGTTCGCATTATCTTTGTGCCTTGCTTCGAAATTGATTTATATTGCCAGGAACAAGTTTTTGTAGCTTGTTGGGTACTTCCAGCAATTGGTAGTTTTTCATAACCACAGGATGACGTCAAACTTTGTTTCTATTTGAGTAAGTCAATTGGCTTTGCTGCCTCCAATTTGACGGCTTTTTCCTCAATTGAGAAAAAATAGAAAAGAAAAACAATTCATTAGACATATTTTTTACAATTTTTGAAACAATTTATACAACAATTATACAGTTCAGTGCCCTTTATAATAATATCTTTTGCTGGTAAGCAAGGTTAACAGCAGGGCGCAAGGCCGCTTACGCCGCACCCAAAAGAGAGAGTAAAATTAAGTAAAAACTGTTTAATAGGTCCGCCTTAGAAAATGGTCAAGTGGTAATTTGCGAATGATCCTCAGAAAGGCACTGACCTAGGTGGCAGATACAGCACACTCTGGAAGCGAGTTCCAGATCTTGACTACACAGAGAGCAAAAAAATGCCTCCGGCAGTCTGTTCGCGATTCGGAGACCTGCAATTTATATGAGTGGCCCCTTGTCTGAGTAGCTGAAGAAAAATCGAAAAAGGGAAGGTCGATTGGCAACTCTCCCCGTACAATTCGAAAACTCAGTGCAAGGTCGGCCCAAATACGACGAAACTCGAGTGGCTGAAGTCCCAATCCAGATAGACGATCAGCAGGAGGGCGATCTGTAAGGTTAGCTACACGTTTTGTGAAATGACGTTGAACAGCCTCCAGGCAGTTTCAATGTCGTGTAGGAGATACGGTGACCATACAGGGCTTGCGTATTCGAGCAGAGGACGAACGTAAACCTTAAACGCCCAAACTAAAGTAGAAACCTGAGACTTCGCGAAACACCGCCTAACCAGGGCCAGGCGACGGTAGGCCTGGGCCGAAATTTTGGAGCAATGTAATGAAGATTTTAGATCTGCAGAAAACCAGATACCCAGGTCCTTAACAGTATCCAAGACTGAAAGATCGGATGACGCCAGAGTATACTTAAAATGTGCGTTTGCCAATATGAAAAACACCACATTTTTCTCTGGACAGAGGGAGTTGCCACAGCTCCGACCATTGTTGGATAAAGCTCACATCTGAATTTAAAAGGTAACCATCGTTGAAACAATGGATAGTTGAACAAATTTAAAGATCGTACGCGAATTTAAAGCATGGCCTTGCACCATCAGCACAAAATGGCGCCAAGTCATTCAGATAAATCACAAAAAGTAGCGGACCGAGGACGGATCCTTGGGGCACCCCGCTACCCACCCAAGCAAATTGGGAGCTGGATGATTCAACCACCACACGCTGCCTGCGACCTGAGAGGAAGTCTGCAAGCCACAAGTAAATTTCCACCAACTGACAGCAGCGTTAGTTTGTGTAGAAGTTTTGAGTGAACAACAGATTCAAAGGCTTTCATAAAATCAAAATAGATGACATCGGTTGGGATGCCTAGGTCGGTCGCAGAAGTCCAAAGGTCAAACACTAACAAGAGTTGCATCACTACAGATCTTCCAGGCAGAAAACCAAACTGGTCACCACCGAGTAACTTCCGCTCCTCAAGAAATTTAAGTAAGGAATGACGGATAAGGGTTTCCATGATCTTGCATGGAACAACAGTAAGTGCGATTGGCCGATAGTTGGCAGGGTTTGAAGTATCACCCTTTTTATAAATCGGGATGACGTTAGC
>JAHWFP010066668.1:4266-15623 GCA_023313725.1 Lithobius niger
ATATAATTTTCTTCATTCACTTTTATTACATTTATGCACTCTTGACATATTGCCACGTTCATTTTGTTCTTATCTTCACTTTACGAATACTACTTTTAGTGTAAGGGTAAATACCATTATGTCTGTGCAACTACAGTTAAAGCCTTGGGAATAAAAAAAAAAGAATGGAAATGTAAAAAGTGCAAGAAGGGAAGGACAAATTCGTTGACAAATGAGGATGGAGAACATGTCACAATGAATGACAAAGAAAATGGCAATGAAAGTGAGGGGGACGAAGAAGATTGACGTGTGCTGAGAGTTGCAATTAACAGACTCACAAAAAAAAGTAACATTTGTATAGGCAGCACTGTTGGCTGCTTTATACACCCAACGGGTGGGTGTGATTACAATAGTAGCCGCTAGGGCGTGGTGCATAACGATCTAGATGGGTAGGTGCAAGGTGCACATGCTGTCTCATATTTCATAATTCGTTTCTGTGAGATGTGGTGTGCCTTTATACCTGGGCATAGGTAAATACTGCACGTTATCCGAAGAGTATAAGTAGCCTGGAACCAATTATAAGCCATGGAAACGTGGATGGGGGAAGGGTCATTGTTGTTTTTCTCTCTCTGGGTTGAAGGTCAGTATCGCAACCTCGTTAGGGTAGCGGAGATTGCTCGACCTTAATTTAAGCTTCCGTGGCTCATCATGCCGTTGCTTCCAAGTTAAGGAATAGAAAATATAAGCCAATAAGATGAGCTCCATGTTGTCCATGATTGTTATCTACAAGATCCGGGAAATTATGGTAGTGACAGAAAAAATGCGACGTGCGAAGTTATTACTCTCGCGTTCTGTTTTTATTCAAGTTTACTGCACGTCTTTTCTCTTTAGGACCAACTTTCAGAACAATCGAACATTATGCAAGGGGAGTTCTACAATGTAGGCATACAATTACAGGACGTATGACAGGGAGCTTTATACTTTGCGAGCAAAAGAAACTTCGTTTTACACTTAAAGGAATTATGTCAAAGGAATTATCAATACACAGCATTCGTCTTATTCAAATATTCCGTGATGGTGCTGGCCCAAGAAAGGGTGTACAGTCATGCAGGGTAAACTCACACAGAAAAACAAAGTGGATGACACAGCCCAAACCAACACTATCCGACCGTGATAAAAACGTAAAGGCAACAATAACATTTTAGAGGCTTGAATACCAACACCTCGTAGGAGGCATTCCCACAACAACAGCACAGAGACAAACACAACAATCAGCCGATGAAGACCGAAGCAAAGCAAATCAAATCAAAGTGTGTCATAACACACAGCACAACAAGTAAAGACCAGGTCACGCTCCTAGGACAAAAGTAGTCGAAAACCATCTTCAGGCACAGAACCAATCAGCTCCAACGAACTGACCTTCGGGCAGGTGACAAACAAAATGGAAAACACCTAAGAACCACAACACTAATAGCCTTTTCTATCCCAATCGCACCAAAATCGTGTGGCATTTTGGTGGTGTGGCATCTGCAGGGGGTCTTCGTTGCATGCAAGTGGCATCAGTAGGGCACATGGAGGGTTTTTTAATCGGGAATTTAAGGTATCCGTCTGTGACACCCAAGTTACGGACTTAGTGACGGTTTGTTGCCAGTGGCAACGGTAGACTATAAATGGACGGGCAAATGACTAGGCATGTCCTAGCAGAGAATTGCATATCTCGCCTTGAGCCTCAGTTTTATAAGGGCGCTAGGTTGGTAAGTTTTGTGTGTTTAACAATGACAAGGGATGTTTTGTAAAGTGTGTACTGCCTCAATTCCGGTCTATAGTGTACGATGGCAGCAAGGGAGCATATATTGGCGGTGTAGTAGCTTTGGATGTGTTGCATTTCGTTATGTGTGCAAAGTTGGGGGGAAATGTGTGTATTGGTGTGCTAGTTCACTTTGGTGTAAAACCTCAATTGTGTCACTGGTGAACGTTGGTGGTAAAGAGGTGTATTTGTTGGGTTAGAGAGATTTAAGGAACCTTTGCTTTAGATTCATCTTGAGCTCTTCAGGTCATGTGACAAAATTACGTTTGACTGCCACCTAGCGTTGTGACAAAATCTGCTTTAATGGTAAGTATTTTAAGATGAAAGTAAAACCCAAATTTTATACTTGAAGGTTGTTTTTACTTATCCAAAAATACTTACCTGTAAGAACCCACACACCTTCCGCAATCGAACTATTGTATGGTGGATTCGACTATCTAAACAATATAGGAGAAGGAGGCTATGTAGTACGTGTGGCTGCCATGTTGGGAGTTACATGGAATGTAAAAGTTTGGCCACCTGCTGAAATATGTTAGGTGGGTAGTGTTATTTAATACTAGAAGAGGGGCCAACTTGGCAGATCGCCATACTGGCCACCATCTTGGAAAATGGCGGCCAGAAAACAGTTTTTTTTATATATCTCAAGAACAGTAACTCCAATCAAAAAACTTAGTATCGCAAAATTGTTCAGAACAACTTTCTGCACAAAACATATTACTATCAACTTTTTCATAGAGGCAACGGTTAAGCAGAAAAATCAGAATAAAACTATTATATACCCTTTTGCGGGCAGTGTGATAAGCATACATAGTACTACATTCGAGTCCATAACGTTTAACCTAATACTGATAAACGAATGAGGTTTAAAGCATTCGAAAGGTGCGATTAATACCTTTTTAATTATTTAAACTGCATGCATGTATCTTTATTATATCAAACTTTACTTACTAAAACATAATGCAGTACATGTTTACTACAGCAGCGTGTGTGCCACTCATGTACTATTACGTACGGCCCTGTACAAATTTTACCAAAATATAGATACTTGAATGCAATTTGAATAGGTTGAAAAGTATTAACCACCCGTTTTGCCCCCGCCCCCCCCCCCCCACCCACTAGCTGTCGACGTGCCATTAAGCCGCAATTCAAACCCTTTCCCCGTTTTGAAGGCCTGAAACCCCGTATGTGTAACTATGTTATATTGGACGAGTGGTCCCAGACTCAAGAGGAAGACTATATTTTAGGGATAAATTTTGATTAAATATTTTTTTTCAAATACTGGTGTTGCACGTGACATTAATTAAGTATTTAAGTAAACAAATAATTTCTTCCTTTTCTGTATTAACGCCATGTACTAAGGACTGTGCATAATTTGTTAGAAAGCTACTCCTGAAGAAATACGTTGTGGTACTTCCAATTCCAACACATCTGTTATTGAGGAAACATACAAAAACTTCATCGAAAACTGGGAGCTTTTTCACACAGCTGGCATTGATGTGCATGTAGAGCTGACAATAGTATAAGCAACCGTCGATAAAGTAGTGGCCAAGGAATCTGAATGGCATAAAAACTGCAGGCGGGAGCTCCGTCAGGACAGACTACAATGTAAACTAAAGCAATCTCAGGTGGCGGCTACTGTAGTTGTCTATTCGAGTAAAGATAGTGTTGCTTCCATTACAACAAAGACTACAAGGAGAAACCCCATGCTAAAGGCATCTGACAACTATCTGTTCTGCATGAAAACAGGAGGAATTAAAAATGTTCTGCAATCCTTCCCAGAAACTGGAACTTAATAAACAACTTATGAAAAAAGTGCTCCTCCGTAATGATTCTAGTGTTTTGACCCGACTTTCTACTCGAGATCTGGTAGCAAATGAACTGAAATACCAGAGAAACTCTTTCATCTATTTCTACCGCCGCTTCGATTCACTTAATGTGAAAAGTTACGATCCTGACTGTAAGGCTTCGTCTAATGAGATGAATAGGATGAGATGGCTGAAAGAGTTTCTATAATATTTCAGTTCATTTGCTACCAGATCTCCAGTAAAAGCCGAGTCAAAACACTGGAATCATTGCGGAGGAGCACTTTTTTCTTAAGTTGTTTATTAAGCTCCAGTTTCTGGAAGGATTGCAGAACATTTTTAATTCCTCCTGTTTTCATGCAGAACAGATAGTTGTCAGATGCCTTTAGCATGGGGTTTCTCCTTGTAGTCTTTGTTGTAATGGAAGCAACACTATCTTTACTCGAATAGACAACCACAATAGCCGCCACCTGTGATTGCTTTAGTTTACGTTGTAGTCTGTCCTGACGGAGCTCCCGCCTGCAGTTTTTATGCCATTTAGATTCCTTGGCCACTACATTATCGACGGTTGCTTATACTATTGTCAGTTCTACATGCACATCAATGCCAGCTTTGTAAAAATGCTCCCAGTTTTCGATGAAGTTTTTGTAAGTTTCCTCAATAACAGATGTGTTGGATGTGTTGTCAATGGTACAGCTAACCCACACAATTTGACACCTATCCTCTATCAGAATTCCTGACAGCAAACACAATGTTAAACCTCGGTTCCGCTCTCTACCTCCCTCAAGCAGCGGTTCGCGGTTTTGTCATCCGCGACAGTGACTGTGTCCTCCGACTAAGCCTCAGAGCTGCATCCTAAGCGGACGTCCTTGGTACTAAACCTAATACACTATATGAAAGGTTACACACTGACCCTCCTCTGGATGACACTTGCCAGCTAGCTCTCCTCATCAAGCAAGTGTACCGGAGAAGCTGCTTCTCTACTTACCACACCATGAATTGGTTTACTCTGACCCTCTTCAACTCCACACTCTTACTCTGAGAAGTAGCTCTAGGACACAGCCACGGATCTACATGACTCAACTTACCATTCCCACAATACGCATCACCAATGGATTCTTTACCTCCGCTCATCATCCACCCTCCGCCGACGACCATGCAGATAGGAGGAATGACACCTTCAAGACGACTGAAACACAATACTTTGCGATACCCTTGTCCCATTACATCCCACCATGCATCTGTACATCAGATCTCTTTTACTACGCTACCATGCGATACGTCGATCTTCCAGCTCCTCGTCCGGTTCACGTTCCTCGTTCTGTCCTCCGCCTTGCACCCTCCGCTGGCTGCAGTCCCTTGGAACGGCCATTCCCCTTGGCTTCTACCCAAGTCGATTCACGTCTTCCTTGCATTTGGGCGGATGGCGGATCAGTTCGGATTAGCGACGTTCCTCGTCCTCGGTCTCCTCCCCCATTGCGCGCTGCCTCTGCATAGTCTATTTGAGGTGAGTCATTTCGCTGCCTACTATCGGCTTTCACCTTTCTTTCCTCCAGTATTAAATACTGTTGTTTCCTTGGAAAGGGTATGATGTCCCTCCGCACCACCTCCATCTGCGCATCCTATTGCACAGCCCTCCAGCCATACCGCCTCTCCAACAGATAACCATCAATTTGCGTCCTCCGCCTCCTTATGCGGACGCTCCTCCGCATCCGCCTCCGTTTCCTGCCATGCTCCTCATGCCGCACTACGACCACAGGCATAGCCCTGGGGTTTCGGGAGATTCTGTAAGCACTCTCACCCTTCTGTATTGACAAGAAAACTCACCTCCTCAAGAGAATCTAAGATATTCTACCACCTCTCCGCCGTGGATGGAGGCAGTACTACAACTATAACCTACCTACTACACCAGGACCTTCCCCTTCTTTTACATTCAATTTTCCTCCGCTTCCGCAAGACGATATTCATTTTTCACCGCCTCCGCAAAAAAAAAGAGAAAGGGGAAGAGAGGGGAAGAGAGGGAAAGACAAGTAAAAGGAAGAAGATCTTGCCTCCATATTCTGTTCGCCATCCAGATTCGACCATTCCTTACTTTCGACTTCACCTCCGGTCTGCCTCTCCATCCATCTTAGGTACCTCCGCCATGAACCAAGCATCGCCTGCAAGGTCTTACCTCCGGTCTGACCTTCCGTCTCTTCTAGAAGACCCAGCATTCCACTACCTTCAGCTCTTCCCACAAGGTAAGCTGTTTTCAGCAATTTGCTTGATTCCTTGCCTTGTACCCGTTATGATACGGACCACTGCATGCGGTAATATTATTAAACTACGTTTGAGTTAACCGTGCTCCCCAATCTCACCTAGGTAATCTGTAGGCCCCGTGAGGGCCTGCCACACCCGGCTCTGCCGACATATTGAAAGTGGTTGGGAAAGCAGGAGTGTCTTTATCGGGAAAGTTCCTTTCCTGAGGATGTCAGCTCGTACTGCGGGAGAAACTTTAAACCTAGCCCTCCACCGAGTGACGATATCTGCTATTAAAACAGGTAATGTATATTTTCATCGGCTTTAAAAAGACTAAAATTGCAGGGCCCGAACCTGCTAAATTTTAGTTTTTGTTGCCTAACCGAAAATATACATTACCTTTACTCCCGCCCAAAGCCTCCCATCCATGAGCTAGGTTCTGGAAGGTGGAGAAATGAGGCCAACGGAAGGCTGCGCCGGGGCTTATGTAGCCGACTTAAGCCCGTGCATGCGCAGTACCATACGAGCATGGCAGGGAAGACAGCTTTCAAGACTCTAGGGAAAAATAAGCTCAAAAGGGGGGGTAATATATATTTTCGGTTAGGCAATAAAAACTAAAATTAAGCAGGTTCGGGACCTGCAATTTTAGTCTTTTTATACATTGTGTGTTTTCCTAACTTATGCAACACATACTTTCCTAAGCTTCTGCAACATTTGTATACTTCATTTTATGCAAGACATCACCTTTCTTAATTTCGTGTCTGAAATATCGAAATGTTTTAAGCCAATGCTGACATTATTCGAAGCACATTCATCTTTCATTACACTTGGTTTGTGTTTTAGGATGCTGGGATGGTGGTGATGTCTGATTCGACTTTAGAAACTCGTCCATGTTTTCCAAAACTGTATCATCACCCGCCTTATCCAGGTGGTTTAAACTTTTGTAGTTTGTTTTTTCAAATTTAGTATGGTAAGTAATATTCACTTTCCAAGCCAGTGGTGGAACTGTCATACCAAAAAACCTGTAAGGTGAGGTGTGGGAAATGTTGTGGAGCATCCTTTGTGTGGCTTACCGGGCAACTCTGCAATTATGGGAGTTGGACAACGATGGCAATAACATACTGCATTGAAATAACCAAAATCCAGGCAAAAACTACAAACTACTAAAAAAGATTCTTACCATTGCTACTAATATTTAAACAATTTTTTTTTAGTAATACTTAACAGGATTCCTAGTAATACAAGCAATATTCTAAACAAAACGTTTTTAGTAATACTAATAGTATTCCAAACAAAAGCTTCTTAGCAAAACTAACAATATTCTACCGAATAGTTTTTCGCAGTACTATCAATATACTTAACAAACTACTAGCGGAGTCACTCGCTTCGCTCGCTCATTCCGCGTCGTCTCGCTACGCTAGAGGAGCTTTCATGCTGCAACTTTTGTGCTGCTGACAGACATTCCACGTCAAAAACGATCAAGCAAATGGTCAGAGTGCAGTACGCGTTTTTCGTAAGGCTTCACTGCATAAACAAATGATAACAATAAATCATTCCAACAGTCTGTCCATCCGAGTGCTACGTGCGCGTCGATCCATGCTTCCAGTAATTTCTTTGATTCCAAGACCATCATAAAATCATGTGCTGATTATTTCGACGCAAACTAATTGTAATTATTGCTCACAGTTCGTCCATCACAGTCCTAAGCACTCCTACATGTCATCTATATCATTCACAACATAAGATTTGTTTGTTGCACATTTGTACGTGTTCTTCTCCAGAGGTAATCCCCTATGAAGGTGAGAGATGAAAGATTGAGAGAGCAAAGCGAGACACACATTGAAAAGGTTTACTTTACTTGGAAATTACTTGCTCTGCTCACTCAATCCACGCACCACCGTTCTTCAGAAACACAAATGTTTGGCACCCTTTTAAAACAAGGTTTCCATGCACCAATTCAGTTGATACAAACCCAATTTAATATCTATACGTATTACGTTGCAAAATATGTTGTCCGTTCAGGTTATTTTTTGCGTGCATCCTTCTCCAGATAATCTCAGTGCGTAACTAATAGCTTCAAGACGGTCCAAGATTCATGTAATTTCTTTGTACTGATTATTGTGGTCGCTTCACTCGTTCAATCCATGCACCTCCGTGCTTCAGAAACACGAATGTTTGACACCGTTTCAAAACCAAATCTATTGTTTTGCTTTTTCCACGCATCAATCAGTTAATACAAAACCAATTTTAAGATGTATATGTGGTGTGTTGCGGTCTTTTAGGTCATTTTCCGTGCATCCTTCTCCAGATCATTTCGCTTCGTTCGAGCACGTTTTCATGAACAAACTATGACGTCATGAACAAATATCAAGCGGGTTTTTCAGGTTTTTTCGTGTAAGGGTGATAATATCAAGTTACAGCGATGAAAATAGGCCTATTAAAAGCGAAATTTAATTATCTTTCGTTTGGTCCTACTCCTATCTTTGTAGGTGCTTTGGTTCCAGAGGAGTAGAGGTACAAAGGTACAAACACACAAAAGCACATTAGGACGTATGATGTGCGTGTGTGTTTGTTTGTGTGTTTGTACCTCTACTCCTCTGGAACCAAAGCACCCACAAAGATGGGAGTAGGACCAAACGAAAGATATTAAATTGCGCACAGTATAGGCCTATTTTCATTGCTGTAACTTGATATTATCACCCTCAATTGAACGAAAAACCCTGAAAAAATAACGTCTAAGTTTTTTAAACTATCTTGATGTTTGTTTATGACGTCATAGTTTGTTCATGAAAACCTCCACCAACAAAGAGCGTGAATTAGTGATAAGACGCCCATGGAAAAATCTGTACTGAGCAGGACGTAAAGAACAATATTCTTACAATAAGTAACACAAGAAAACCCATATAAAGTGTATACTAACACAAATAACAAATGATGTGTTGTTCTTATTGGTTACATTGATTCAGTCACGTTCCTGAGGAAATGTTTGCGCTGATTGAGTGAGCGAAGGATTCATAGTAAGACAAGCAATATTCTAAACAAAACGTTTTTAGTAATAATAATAGTATTCTAAACAAAAGCTTCTTAGAAAAAACTAACAATATTCTACCGAAAATATTCTAACGAAAATCGGCGTTTGTCATCAGAAACAGCTCGTTTCTGATAAATTGCTTGAACTTTTTGCTTGTCTCCTTGGACGTAAAAAAGTTATACCGACATTCTCTCGAGATAACCGATATCGCATACTACACTCTTATAATTTGCTTGATCGTTTTTTTTTATGTGGAAGGTCTGTGTGTAGGAGAAGACGTACAAATGTGCAAACAAACTAATCGTATGTTTTGAATGATTAAGATAAAATGCAGACGAGCTTAGGAATGTGATGGACGAACTGTGAGCAATAATTACAATCAGCACATGATTTTGTGATGCTCTGGGAATCAAAGAAATTACTGGAAGGATGAATCGACGCGCACGTAGCTCTCGGATGGCCAAACTGTTGGAATGATTTATGGTTACCATTTGTTTATGCAGTGGAAGCTCTTACAAAAAAGCGTACAGCACTCTTACCATTTGCTTGATCGTTTTAGACGTTGAATGTCTGTCAGCAGCACAAGAGTTGCAGCATGATAGCTCCTCGAGCGAAGAGAAATGATCTGGAGAAGGATGCACGGAAAAAATAACCTAAAAGGACGACGTATTTTGCAACATACCACATATACATCTTAAAATTGTTTTTTTATTTAACTGATTTGATGAATAGAAAAATCAAAATAATAGATTGAGTTTTAAAACGGTATCAAACATTTGTGTTTTTGAAGCACGGTGGTGCGTGAATTGAGCGAGCAGAGCGAGCGATTACCACGTAAAGTAAACTTTTTCAATTTGTGTCTCGCTTTCCTCTCTCTCAATATTTCATCTCTTACCTTCATAGGGGATTACTTCTGGAGGAGAAGGCGTTCATATTTGCAAACAAACAAATCGTATGTTTCGAATGATATAGATGAAATGCAGGCGCGCTTAGTAATGTGATGGACGAACTGTGAGCAATAATTACAATTAGTTTGCGTCGAAATAATCAGCACATGATTTTGTGATGGTTTTGTGTGTTTGTTTGTGTGTTTGTACCTCGCCTCCTCTGGAACCAAAGCACCTACAAAGATGGGAGTAGCACCAAACGAAAGACAATTAAATCGCGCACAGTATAGGCCTATTTTCATCGCTGTAACTTGATATTATCACCCTCAAATACGCGAAAAAACCCGAAAAAGTAACGTCAAAGGTTTTTTTTTTAAACCCGCCTGATGTTTGTTCATGACGTCATAGTTTGTTCATGAAAACCTCCTCGAGCAAAGCGAAACTGTCTGGAGAAGGATGCACGGAAAATGACCTAAAAGACCGACGCAGTTTGCAACACACCACATATACATCTTAAAATTGGTTTTGTATTAACTGACTGATGCGTGGAAAAATCAAATTAATAGAATTGGTTTTAAAACGGTGTCAAACATTCATGTTTCTGAAGCACGAAGGTGCGTGGACTGAACGAGCAAAGCCAGCGCAATAATCAGTACAAAGAAATTACATGCAGCATGGATCGTCTTGAAGCTATTAGTTACGCACTGAGATGATCTGGAGAAGGATGCACGCAAAAAATAACCTAAACGGACAACATATTTTGCAACGTAACACGAATAGATATTAAAATTGGTTTTGTATCAACTGAATTGATGCATGGAAACCTGGTTTTAAAAGGGTGTCAAACATTTGTGTTTCTGAAGAACGGTGGTACGTGGATTGAGCGAGCAGAGCGAGCAATTTCCACGTAAAGTAAACCTTTTCAATGTGTGTCTCGCTTTGCTCTCTCTCAATATTTAATCTCTCACCTTCATAGGGGATTACCTCTGGAGGAGAACACGTACAAATGTGCAAACAAACAAATCGTATGTTTTGAATGATATAAATGACATGTAGGAGTGCTTAGGACTGTGATGGACGAACTGTGAGCAATAATTACAATTAGTTTGCGTCGAAATAATCAGCACATGATTTTGTGATGCTCTGGGAATCAAAGAAATTACTGGAAGCATGGATCGATGCGCACGTAGCTCTCGGATGGCCAGACTGTTGGAATGATTTATGGTTATTATTTGTTTATGCAGTGAAGCCTTACGAAAAACGCGTGCTGCACTCAGACCATTTGCTAGATCATTTTAGACGTGGAATGTCTATCAGCAGGACAAGAGTTGCAGCATAAAAGGTCCTCGAGCGTAGCGAGACGACGTGGAATGAGCGTGCGAAGCGAGCGACTCTGCTAGTACTCTTTAATGATGTAGATTCTCAGCAATAGTAACAATATCTTAAACAAAATATTCTATACAATATAACAATTCCTTAAAACGCTTCTTAGCAATACTAACTATTCTTAACCAAAGATTCTTAGCAACACTAAAAATATCTTAGCAAGAGGTTCTTCGAAATATGCTAAGCAAATATTAACAAATATATTAGCAAATGTTCTAACCTATATA
>JAHWFP010066669.1:0-16103 GCA_023313725.1 Lithobius niger
GCGAATGTTTTGGTGTGTTGATATCACGCCTTTGAAGGGCCGAAGCATTCGGTACTTGGCGGCCCCCTTTTACCAGTTTTGGTTTTTGATATGATAAAAAGAAACTCCAATTAGTCACTGCTTAGGGAGCCATGCTTGCTTCGCTCGCTCTGCTCCAATAAATATGCATACAAGTATAGCATCATAAATAAAGTGATTAAAATTACAAAACTGAAATGAATAACGGTCAAATAATATTTACAATTAAAGTATACAAATGGAGTTTATACAAGTGTTTTTACTTCTTTAAAAAAATTAAAAGCCAAAAATCCAGTTCTAAGAGTTCGAAAAATTGGTCCTATTTTTTGAATATTTTTAAAAATAATGAAAATTTCTAACTTCCCTTTGGCGTGCGTAGTCATGATGCTCATCGTAAAAGTTTTCTGTGTAGAATCAAGACTTCAATGAAGAAAAGTTGAGAATTATGAAAACAGAAATTTTGGGGCCTTAGAATTGGATTTTGGAGCTAGAAAATTGGCTCCTTATACATTTATTTTAAGACCTTGACTCCTTTAATGATATAGTGCTCCGTGCCTTAAACTTGTACATGTAATAAAGCATTACTATTAATTTTATTATCGTTTACTAAGAAGCAAGTAAATTAGCATATGTTGCGAACTCCGTGCCCTCCCCCCTCCCCCCACCCCGTATCAATTTCAATACAAATACGACATACGGGTTTGTCTTGTTTCAACTTACTTCAGAAACAGAATTATCCAATCTTTTCTTTTAAATCTAGATTTATGTTTTAAAATTTTAACTTTACGAACTATATTTGTTTTGTCGTCGTTATTTTGTTTATCTAGACACACGGTAGTGTGTCGTCGCCAAGTAGCAGTAGATCATCCCATTGTAGACATTCGATTGTTAAAAATTGATTGTTAATGATAAAAAGGCGGCTCACTAGCAGGCATGTGTCTGTTAACTGTAAGCAATTGAAAGCATATTTTGGCATGTTGAGAATAAATCCCAATGCGACAGAAATGTTTCAAATTGTGGAAAATGTAAGGGGAAGGATCAGAGATTAAAAAAACTAAAATTTAAAGGATGAGTGTCCACCAATCATAGAGAAAAAGATGCGTCAATAACGTTGTTTTTATGTTACTGTATAGCTAGCTAGCTGTCTAGCTAGCTGAGTAGCTAATAAGATTTTTCCCATGTTAAATCCTATAGACTTTTTGCTCATGGCTAGCGCAAAATTGAGAAGGCTTACGTACCTGAACTTTTGCACACGGATGCATGGTGATCTGAGGATGGTTCTTTTGTTGGTTTGGGGGTTGTACGGGTCAGGACAAATGCGTGGGAAAGTTTTGAAATTCGCCACTGGCGAATTTAAATTTCGTTTCTTTTCCAAGTTGCAACCAAAGATTTCAAGCAACAATGGCTTGAACAATCAATAATGGTCCTTAGATTTATTGTAAAGCCTGGACGAACTAAAAACTAAACTGTAGCGAAGGATAAATAAAGAAACATTAACGTTGCCGTGGATTGCGTAAGAATAAAGGGATGCACGTTAGATGATGGTTACGCAACAATACGAGCATACACGAGCTAATGGGTTTTTTGTTAATAACCCCCCCATCCCCCCCCCAAAAAAAAAATCCTTCGCGTTCTGCTGTTTTAGTAACAGCGACCTTCGCGGGTTTCTGCATGACTAAATGTGAACAAAATCTTGAAAAGTTAAGGGGAAGTTGCAGGGATAAACAAAACAACTGAAGGGGATGCGCTGATTGTGTCAGCGAAGCAAACGAAATCAGCGATTATTAGTCAGTGTGTGCAAAAACTGGATTGAAGCATCTGAAACGGACGGTGTAACCTTATGTACGTTCACAGGCCTATGAAAGGTGTGATATCCACCCAAAACCAAAACTGGTAGAAAAACCCGCCAAGTTTCCAAAAATGGTCGGCCTTTGAAGTTTGAAGGTAGTGATATCATTCCACCAGGGAAAAGCCGCCAAGGTTAATCCTATTAGCCAAGTTAATCGCACCGAATAATACTTTGGCCGTGAAATGAAAGCTTGAACATTGCTACCGCTAGTAGCAATTTTCTAGTTTTCATTTAACTTTTGAACTATTAGTATGTGTGATTAACTTGGCTAATAGGATTAACCTTGGCAGCCTTACCCTGGTGGAATGATATCACTACCTTCAAAGGCCGACCATTTTTGGAAACTTGGCGGGTTTTTCTACCAGTTTTGGATATATGTTCTAGGAGTCACACCAATTTTTGTTTTGGCCGGAACAATGTATTTATTCGGTATTTTTTGGACAAAACACGCACGAACGGCAGCAATTCGTTACTCAAAACAATGCTATCGCTGTATTTCCAACAGCCGGTTATGATTGCGAGCGCCATCTGAAAACTATTTTTGCGTAAATGAAGTTTTTGACGCGCGTGGAATGAAAGGTTCCCAACCTTTACCCAAACGATGCTGATCGAAAAACCATAGTAGTACATAGTTTACTACTGAAAACTAGGTGGCATGGCCATCGGCCCCAAATACTAGCATCCAGATGAACTAGCAAGTGGTGAACGCTGTGAGAAAACAAGGATAACACAGAAAACAAGGATAACTAAGGAAACATGGATAACAAGGAATTTGGTCCGACTCTTTATATCAACCGAGATAGGAAGGGCCGAGTATAAAACTGATCTGAATTCTGCAGTTGAAACCGTTCTGCTACTCTCAAGCCCTGAAGTAAACCTGCTCTTGCTGAACAAATCTGGGACATCGAAACAGAAAGTGGCCTACAGTCTCTGTGCCCATGGAGCAAAGTGGCTGACGGTTAGCACGGCTGCCCCATATGCCAGAGGTCTCGGGATAGAGTCTGACCCCACCCAACCCAGAAGTTTTCGAGAGAACGACCGTCCTCACGCCTCGTCCTTATGTGGATTATGGCACATAAAATATACCATGAACTTTATGGAAAGTCCTGGGAAAATTGTACTTCTTTTGGCCCCATGGCTATACAGATGGGAGAATGTCAAACCCCACCAAAGCCTCATCGCCTGTTCTGCATTCATTTTGGACCAAGGATGCAGCCAATTCATGTCAAGTGATACCCTACCAAGACTACAGCTTAAAGGAAAGATCGTGGACTCACCCCACACCCTAACCCATCAGTTCCTCTTTACTAAATGGTATGCTTCTCAATACCGTGCCCCTATTCTTAAGTGTTCCCGGGGCTGGCCCTCGTGCCCATGCCTCTCAGTTAAGAATCCACGATAGCGAATGCGATTGGACAAAGATATGGATGTTTTGTTGTATACGGGACTTCGTACCCAACCTTTTCAACTGACCTTCTATCTCATATTCCTTGATGGCTACATGCCCTGGCATAACACCACCTAGATGACCGACCTTCTGATGTACACGTTACAAGGCCATTTGAAACTCACTCATTATTTATTTATTTAATGATTGCAACGCCCAAAAGAGCAATAAATGCAATGTCAAAAGACACAAAACTTCAAGACAAATACAAGAAAGACAAGCAAAATTATAAAATAATTTTTTTTAACAATTTAACAAATATGGCTGCATTTTTGAGGCCGACAGTATTTTCTCAACTTTGTAGCAAAGGAGATATCGCTTGTAGAAAAGACAACATTATAGCTCAAGTCATTCCTGTCAATGATGGTGCGAGGGAAGAAGGACCCAACCAGCACATATTTGTTGCACTGGTAGTGCTTAATCTTTCTGGCATGATCATGCCTACCCACAAAATCCGGGGAAGCACAAAAAACAGAAGGATCCAGAAGAATGCAGCCATTAAAAATACGGAAAAAGACATTTAAGTGGTACATTTTCCTTCTGTCGGCTGAAGATTGCCATTTCAATATGTTGCACATAGCAGTGACACAGGCATCTCTTTGATATGCACCTACACCCCTAGCAGCCCTACGCATCACCCGTTCCACACAGTCCGAAAGATTTTTTGTGTAGGGATACCACACAGCACTGCAATAATCCAACTTTGGCCTTGTTACCATATTAAAAACGACCTCTCGAACTTTAGAACTTGCGTCTTTCAAGATTTTGTGAAAAAATCTAATTTCACTGTTTGTTTTAGCGCAAATGTGACATGTCGTATTGCCCACCATCTCCAAAGCAACACCGTTTAGGGAGTAAACAGGATTTGTGACATTGCTTTTACACTTCATTACATTCAAGCAATCTCAGAATATCACCCCTCTCTTGGAGGCAACTTCATCTAAATATTCCACAGCCAAGAGGAGGCTTGATACTTCAACTGCAAAAGAATTCACTGCTTTGGCTACATGGTAACACCATAAGAACATCATACTCCTTGGTATTAACCTAAACCTGGCCTGTAGTCGAGTAGTTGCAACATATGGCCAAATGACAAAAACTGGCAGATGTGCCCACCTCATCCGCCTCATCCGCCTTTCATGCAGTCGCTGCTTCTTCTGTGATGGTATAACGAATCAATGACTCAAAAATTCCCAATCCCAAGTTAGCTGTAAAGAACCAGAATCAGCGAGTGGCAGCATGAACACAGCAGAATCGGCCACGGAGACACATTCTTGAGTTCAGGTGTATCACGCTCTTGGACACCCCACATTTCCTCTCCATTTACTTTGCGAGGCACTTTGCTTGACGTTCCCCCTGAATATTGACTGATAAGACAATTGCTTATTCAGTAATAGCCTGCATGAGTGAAGCCCCTTGCTGCTACAGTAGGTGGAGAGCAGTGTAATAAAGTAATCTATGATTTAAAGCTGCAAGGACAAGGAAGTGGCGCAGGTTCACGCTGCTAACACTGAGCTGTCCAAGTCTCAGCATCTGTATCAACGTCATCTTTCAATATCTTCCAAAACCTCCAATCCATTCCAAGGTTACTAGCGAATGTTTAAAGACTGATGGCTCAGTTACTGACGCCAAGCGGACGACGGTTTGCAAGGCTGTTGTTAGAAAAAATGAAGGTTACTCATATTCAAGCTAGGCAAATTTAGGTAAACGGCAGAAAGTGAATGCCTTGTGCATGTTCCTCAACAAAGCGATCACCTTTGTTGGTTATTGACTCTCGTGACGCCACAAAGTCATCATCCCCGTCACTTCACCGCCATACAACAGACACTTTTGGAGCGCTCTGTTGCGTTTGTTATGTTCCGAGTGTATATTTGGAAGGACGTGTGGACCAGAGTGGACTTATGAACCTGGCAGGTGATCAGGTGTGGGTGTGGGGACTGATTTTTGGGGTTTAATTGTTAATGTGTAATGTATGAAGCTTGATGTTGACTCCTGTAGTGTAGGATAGATTGGTGAGATTTGTAAGGACAATATTGTATGTTGTGGGGAGCTTATGACTACGGGTCCCCGAAATAAATTCAAATTCAAATTCATATAAATTATAGTGGTACTGGATCCAAGAAGGGAGGCATAATTTTACACCAAACCCTACTGCTGCATTCAACCATGGCAAGGTTCGTTAATGTATTAAAACCATTGTAACTGACAAAAAACGGCCATTAAAACAGGTATGAAACGGTTATTTAATGTTTTATTAAGTGAAGACTAGAGTCCAAAGTTTAAAACTTTTGCGTCGAAACCAAGAGGGAAAGATGGCTTTGATGGGCTGTCTTTAGATTATCGAGTAACGTATATTTGGTAATGGTAAAATTTTGAATTAACCAAAAGAGGTGAATTAATCACCTAGTACACTCTCGTTACTCATTTTTGTTAGGTTTTTAGTATTCTTCAGTTAAGTCATCGCTTTTCCGTTCATCACCCTATTGAACAGAACAAGGTAGGAAGACAAAAATTAGCCAAAAAGCTCCGTGTTGTACAATACTCCGTGTACTCCATTTTCTGAATGTTTATGAAAGTTTTGGATTCACCTTGCAGGACAATGTTGATAAAAAGGTTGCTTCTGAACCTATAGCAACTCGATTTAGTCGTACTAAGATGGAGGAGCACATCGATGCTGTATGGGAGTTCAATAATAAAAATAAATATTTATTTTATCTATTTATTTCTCCTTTATTGAGCCGTTTGAGTGTATGATTTGTCTTCCCTCTCCATTGTCTTTGGCCGAGTGACTTTCGGTCGATTGGAGCCCTGGTCACGGTTGTGACCTTAATAACGGGTTCAGTGAGTTATCTTTATGCCAGTTGAGGATGTGGCCATAGCGACTAAGGCGCTATGCAAGTGATCTGGGGGCGAACTGGATAGCCGGTTCGAATCCGGGTCATGCCACTCCGACGAAACGTAAGTGCATAAAGGTGGCTTACTGAACTACGTTATTTCTTGTGTATGTTTTTCGCTGTTGGCTTGTTTCCGATTTTCCTTAGTATGGGAGTTCAACGCAGATTTGGATTTTGGAGTGCGCAGCAGTGCAGCATCTTCCAGGGGGAAAGGGGGCTGTCGCGTGGTTTTGTTTTTAATAGCTCCGCTCACAGGCTGCGCATGGGATCGTGGCTGGACTTAAAATTCGCGTGGGAATGAGCCCCACCCGGACACCAAGTTTCATGATGCCCACATTGCTGGCGTTGGAGTTATTACCAAAAAAACACGCGGTCGTAACCAACAGATCGTTTTGAGTCACTTTTGCTTTCCTACTCTGCTCGTGACGGCAGTGAATTGAACACTGAATATTGCGCTTGTGAATGTAATCCCACAATAAAATGGGCTACCTGTCGGTACTTTCATTTTCTCCCTATCATACTAAGTTTACTCTCGGGAGAGAGTGGCGTATCGTTATTTGGCACCTCCCTTATATGCCAATTAGTTTACTACGAGCCAAACAGGCACATCGCCGGCATGCGCCACAACATTGGCTGGGTGGCCGATCTGAAAGAGAACATTCTTAATAGCAACAGCGAAAAGGTTGGCTCTGCTGGGGAATCCTCCCATCCAAAGACTTGAATTTAGAATTTAGAATTTATTCAGGTCCCTGGCCCGAAGCCACACGCACTCTACTGAATAATTATCACCCAGTTTAGACGAATATTATTAGTATTATTACTTATTACTTGAGGACTACAGACCCCAGATGATCTCAGTACTATACAACAATGCTTGTAACAATACAACAAGCTTGATACCTCATCCCAGGCCGGGAGTACTGGGATTTACATCCCAGGCCTGAAGTACTGATATCGACAAAGGGCCGATAGCGCACAACAAAGAACGAATCGTGCTGACGTTCTTTTGCTCACAAAGCTTGACAATACGACTGTGCGTGCAACAATGTTTACACAAAAAACGAATGCTAATGCCGATTTTCCCCTTCAGCGAACAAGGACGATGTTGCAATAACATTGACAGTGAATGCGCTTTTCAATTGTTACGCGACTGGGTGATAAATAGGTTATTATCTGCTTTCCTCGTACTGAGCTCAACAATGGCTCGGCCCCTCGACATTGTTAATCTCAGACTCGGAAAGCGGGTACTACCCGCTACTACCTATACTACAACCACCAAAACATCAACACTGAACAACACACAGTAGTGACTAACAACACAGCCCCACATTACACTACATTACTCTACATTACACTACTTAACAGTACATTACACAATTCACACCAAAAAATCGCAACATATACTATGAAATTGTCTGTGCACCACGATGTACGACTTTTTCAGTGTGTGAGCACCGAGCACTTTCTCTGTGTACTTTCACTGTGAGCCTCCACTGTGTACTTCTGCTGTGTACTTCCAGTGTGTGTTTTCACTTCGCACTTGCTATTTTCACCATGTGGCGAGCATTTGTGTTCTTTGCATGTTGTGTATTGGAGAACTTCCACTGTGCACCAGTGCAAACTTCCACTGCATACAAGCAGGAGTTAATGACATATATTACACTCCTGATACAAGTAATTGACGCTGAATGCGAGTTTTGAAGACTGAGACAGATGCAGAGACAGACTATGCTTGCAGCTGGAAACCAGTTAGCATGAAGTAATTTGCTACAGCGTGCAGTCACGTAATATCGTCGCGACTTTGTTGAGAGACATCTAGGAGGGCCTGCAGCGAAATCAAGCCAGTCGTAGCAATTTTATTTGCCCCAATCTCGCAAAAGGGGGAAGGGCAGTACTTAATTCAACTACCTATCCAAATTCAGCAACATGCAGCAAAGGGGAGGTAGGGAAGGGGAGGGACGGGTAGGTTTATAGGAGTGGAACGGAGAAGGGAGGGAGAGGACTGGAAGAAAGGGAAAGTATAACAGGAAGAAAAAAACTACCCGTCACACTGTAAGCAAAAACTGGGAAACCACCACGGGCGAAACAAAACCCCGGGTGAAGCCGGGTATGACTGCTAATTATTTAAATAAACTTCTTGGAGCTGTAGGCCATTTGAAGCAAACTAATGCCCGTACAGATAAATCGGCTCAACTGTGAATCTCACTGGACGTTTTAACAGCGAAAGAAGTTTAGTTTCGGGGAAAAAAGTAGCTAAAAATGAATTGTAAGCGGAGGGTAAATACGCAGAGATACTTTTTTTTTTTATCAATTTCTTGGAGCATTAATTTATCTGAAAAAACTAATGCTCGTACAGATGAGCCATCTTAAATCTGAGGCTCAGCTACGATGACCACCACTGGGGCATTTTCACCAACTTGGGGGCGTTTTTTCTAGGGGCGTTTTTCCTAGGCGCGTTTTTACCTGGGGGAGTTTTTTCCAGGGGGATTTTTTTCTAGGAGGCGTTTTTCCGGGGGCGCTTTGTCGGGGGCATTTTTCCTGATACCGTCCATGATGTCGTTTAATGTCGGCGATCACCACAAGCTTGCTAATGCTATTACACAGCTCGAAACATGGTCTACCAATTGGCAACTGCCCCTCGCTGATTCCAAACTCTCGTCTATCCACATTGGGAGCAAAAATCCGTGTTACAACTATTTTCTACACGGCAAAATCCTTAAACACATTTTTAACATGAAGGATTTGGGTGTTTCGTTTTCATGTGACGTAAAAATGACCACACATTGTAATCACATTGATAAATCTGCCAGACAGAGAGCGGCGATGATTAAGCATTGTTTCATTGTTGGTGACCGCCTTACTTTAGTGTGGGCTTTTAAAGTTTTTGTTAGGACTCTTTTGAAGTATGCCAGCCTAGTTTGGTCACCATATCTTATCAAGGATGTGGATCTAGTTGAATCCGTACAACGGCATTACACTAAATTTCTGCCAGGTTTGGAGAACAAATCCTATGCTGTTAAACTTAGAATCTCTTGAAATGCGTATATTGACGATTGATTTCTGCTTGACCTACTCCTTGCTGCATGGCTTGGTTGGCCTTAAATATGACAGTTTTTTTTTTACCATCAGGGGTTGTGACAGTGCTAGAGGCCATCCTCTGAAACTTGTTGTAAAGCGGTCGAAATTGGACTGTCGAAAATCCTTTTTTTCAAATCGTGTGGTGAATATCTGGAATTCACTCCCAGTTGAAACTGTCCTGGCCACTTCCCTATGTTTCTTTAAAACTCGCCTTTTAACTACTGACCTATCTAAATTTCTTAGATGGTATTAACCCCTTACCAGACTCTGGTCCTTGTGACTTTTTTTTTCAAGACTTATCTTACTTAGGCAGGGCATAAGTGGCACTTGTGCCTTTCCCTGACATGTTGCATTTGCAACAAACCATTATTAATATTACGACAGATCTCCGTCGAGAACAACTCCAAGGTATCGAATACTGGTACACACAGCTATACTCGTGCCATTAACATTCAGGCACAGAGGGACTGCACGAACTGCAGGTGAGCGAGAAAAAATCATCAGTTCCATTTTCGCAGGCGCCAACGACAAGCCAGACAGAAAGACGAGCAGTCACGAGATCCAAAGCTGCCTGAACATAAGGAAGACTTGGGTCTGCGCCCAAAAACCAGAGCGCGACGTCATCTGCTTAGCAGACGATGTTCACACTGTGTTGCATCTCAAGGAGAACATCATTGATAATCATGGCAAATAAAACAGGGCTACGGCAGCTGCCTTGTGGAATACCACGATCCGAGTATGCAGGAGACGACCAGAATCCATTAATCCTGGTGACAAAGTCACGGTTTCCCAGAATCCATTAATCCTGGTGACAAAGTCACGGTTTCCTAGCAAGGCAAGGGTAGCACTGGACAGCCTGCTGCCTGCACCCATGGCGGCAAGAGAGACACAAATCCATTCCGCACTCACAGCGTCATATGCTACCATGATGTCTAGAAAAACAGCAGACTGAATCACCATGAGCCCAAACTTTGCGAATCCCTGACAGAAGGAAAAGAACTGCATCCTGTGCACTTCTGTTTGCTTTGTAGCCAAACTGAACTGTGGAGAGACACTGGTAATCCTCAAGATGCCAGTTCAGATGCCAAACCAGCATATTCTCGTACACTTCACAAGCATTGGAAAGCAAGGCTATCGGTCTGTAGCTTTGCAAGTTTGACAAGAAAAGGTGAGTCAGTAGAATTTCAAATGGACTGGGAAGGTGGCTGCACTGGGGGAACTCCACGAGGAAGAGCATAGACACTGGCGCAGTCAGCGTTGTATGCATCAGCCATCGCCTCGCAACGGAGAACGTTTTTGTCAGAGTGAAAAACCCAAGTTGTCGCTACTTTTCGATCTTGGGGACAGAGAGCTTTCCAGGCTTGAAAAACAGATCCAGCGATGGAGACAGCAGAACACAGTCGAGTGACAAAAAGGGCCTTTTCAACCATCAACAATAAGTAGCACATCCATTGTATCGACGATGTTCCTGTTGTGCGGCAATGATGAAATTGGATCACCCGTTGGCCTAGAAATTTGTTGGAAGCTGTTCAATGCTAGGCATGTTGCTAATGTTGGAGTATTATGGGCAAAGGGGCACAGCGATTTGTTAGGGAACGAGCATGCTGATGAGCTAGCATGTCACGGGTACTCCAGGAGAGAAAACCCAGTAATAGTTCCATGTGTTCCCAGGGATTTGTATCTAGTGGTCAGTGTGTGGGTAAAGCGTCAATGGCAAGAGGAGTGGAATAGGAATGCAACAGGGGGATTGTTGTATGAGATACACCCTAAAATAGGTGCAATTTCGTCTAGGCTGGGTACTGACACCGTGGTGTGACTGTGGAGCAGTTGAAATGGTTAAGCACTTTTTTATAGTGCCCACTTTATGATACTCAACGGCAGGTCATTCTTGGACAATTTGGAATTGGTAACAATATGGGGAGCGCTATGAGTGTTCATTTGGACTCAGTGGTGTGTAGGAGACGTAGGAAGGCGATTGTGACTTTTTGCAAGGTGACGAGTCAGCTTAAGTCTATAGCTACACTTGTGACATTTGAACACTTGAACATCTATATGTTCAAGTGTTCAAATGTCACAAGTGTAATTATAGACTTAAGATGACTATAAAGCACATGACTGTGGGCCAATGCTTAATAAATACAAGTGTTGTCGATTATTTGTGGCAGTTAGTTTGTATTCTGATAATTATTTTGATCACAGGTAGCGTTTTCCCAACATACATAAAAATACCGTTTTAGTTAACACCTCCCCAAACGTCAAACCATAAGAGGCACAAATTAGAGTTAAAAGTGTCTTGAATATCAAGTTTCATTCGTATCTGCTACATAAATAATTTTATATGAGCGGAATTAGCCATTAGTCAATATATAGTAGCCAGCTGAAATCAACGATCTTCACACACTTTTACATTGAAACAGTTTATGTACTTGATTCGAAATAGAACTATTGCTTGTCAGGGCACAACAAATGCTGATTTTCGACAATTTTCAAGCTGTTTCACTGCATAGGTATTTAACGCAACCGTTGTGAATACGCTCAGCTCTGGTTTCTGTTAAAGTACAAAGCTAGTTTGTTTGTTTGTTTATTGAGAGCCTAAAAGACCTTACAAATCATACGCTCTAGACTAAATGAATCTTAACCTAACTTATACCTAATCCAAATAGACCAGAAATACTGTGAGGAACCGGCCGCTGGGGCAAGAAACAAGATTGCAAGAACTAGCTAAGAGACCATTACCCCGCCCCCCCCCCGACGCCTGGCGGAGACATCCCGTACGCAAACAGAACCAAAACTCGAGGGAAACAATGAAGACTATGAACAAGGAACCAAATTACCCAAAGTGACTCATTGCCTTGGACAAACCCAACACGACATGTAGGGTGTGCCCAGCATTCACATTATGGGGAGGCACACCCAAAAATTCCCTTAAAGGAACATGCCTATTCCTCAGTGGGAGGCGACAATGACCAACCCACAGCGGGCAAGAAACCAAGTAATGGTATACCGACTCCTCAACTGAGCCAGAGGCACACACTACGGAGGAGCTCCACTCGAGCCGGTGCTGGTGTGCACGCAACTGAACATGCCCCGTGCACAACCTGGAGCGGAGACTCGCTTTCCTTCTGGGCAGCCCCTCCAAAATGGCTCGCGTCGTACCAGTGGATTGAAGGTTAAACAAGACCCTCCCAGTCGTGATGGACTCCCACCTGTACTGCGACAGATCTTGCCAGCAGGAGGAAACAGTAGGACGCAAGTCCCTAGGTCCCCACGAGAACCGTACCTGATTGACCCCAGTGATGTGGTCAGCACCGCCAGTACCGCATTCCGCAGTTTCAACTCCACACCCAAGTCACCCAGGGCGTAGCTCACTCATGCAAAATCCACTTTATCATAGGCAGCCCTGATATCCAGAAACACCGCAACCGTGACACAACCATTTACACACGCCTCGTGGATACCGGATTCCAGATACACGACTGCGTCCTGGGTACCCCTGTTCTTCCGAAAACCTAACTGTGAACTAAAAAGTCTCCCTGATTCCTCTTAACGCCAAACGCTCTGATTCGGCCATCCGGATGCTGGACTCGGAATGTGGGATACAGATTTTCTGTGATGTCTCCTTCTTTAAGGAAGGCTGGGAGGGGGGATTCGTGTTGCCGTCCCAGATCTGCACCTACAGTATGATTTTGGTCTACCTTGGCTGCCATCTGCCTTCATGGGTGAAATCGTCACCATTTCTGTGGCTTTGGACATAAGCCTAGACCTGAATCTTCGAAGTTCCTGCATCCACTCTGACTCTGCGTCGGGTCTGGGCTTCATTAGACGGTGTTTCCACTGTTTAGAGGTAACCCATCCGATTGTGGCAGAAGTTGGATGAAAGATATACCGTGCTATGCAAAACGGAACTGTGGTGTCATTTCAATGGACCCCGGGAAACAAGGGGGTTTTTGGCAGATGGCAAGAAATGGCGGATGAGAGCATGCTCGTACAGCTTGTGAGTGCAAGACAACAGGGCCAGGATGGAGAACAACCACGTCGGCTGGATTGGTGCACCATCGAACCTCTCCAGGAAGAAGGTCAGGGGACCCTTACGGCCCTTAGAAGATAGGCCCTTCAGATGGGCGTAAGCCACCCCATCAATTCCTGTAGCACCGTCCGAGCAGCACAGTTGTAGGGCGCCGTACAACTCAGACAATGTCATGGTGCGCTCACAAAGACCCGAACCCGAGTCGCGCTCCATTATGGGCGGTGGTGGCGAACCCTAGGGAGAGTTGAAAACAGCAGCAAAATTTCTGTTGAATGCCTCCGCTATGATGGGGCCCCGAAAGACCTGACCAGCTGGTCAAGAACCCAGGAAACCCGAGGACGGGAATCCTGCAGTCGAACCAAAGCCCAAACTCGCACCAACGAGAGACCCAAATACACTTTCTCTCAAAGTCTGGCGCCAAAGACAGCTTTTTCCCTGCGCAAAATAAACCTAGATTCATTTGCAATCCCCACAAACATAAACCAATGAATGATAGTGGTTGGGAACACGCCTAAAACGTTGCCAGGCCCTACGCCTGTCCCGCACAGCAAATGTACAGACAGAATTTCACCAGCTAGGGCGTGACCACTCCAGGTGGGGGGGGGGGGCAACAGTAGAACTCCTGCCACGCCCCCTAGCCCACCGCGAAGCCCCAAACTTCAAACTGTGCCCCAAACTGCACAGTGCCACTGGGAAGTGGTCACTTCTCCGGGCATCCTGAGAGACCTTAAAAGAAAACGAGTGAGCCAACTCGGAATAACAAAGAAACATGTCTACAGTCGATTCCTGAACAACCCCGTTACATTGCCTAAAGAAGGTTGACGCCTGTTCTTTATGACCTCCAAATCCAGGGGGTTCAGTGTGTCCACCAATATCCACCCCCTAGTGTTACAGTTTGTGGCACCCCAGAACCAGTGATGGGTATTAAAAAATACCCCCCAGAATAATTTGCCTGGGCAGAGACCTGATCCAGGCAATCCAATTATCCCTAAGCCCGTAACAAGCACAAAACCTATTGTCAGCTAACAATTTTCCCACCAAACCTAAAATAGGCACAAGTCAACAAATCCATCACCTATGTTGGTTAGTTGAGTCTCGTGACGCCACAAAGTCATCATCTGCGTTACTTCACTTCCCTTCAACAGATACCTTTGGAACGATCTCTTGCGTCTGTTGTGTTCTAATTTAAGTCAAATTAGAGGTGAGCGAATGACGTATGGTCAGTAGGCTCAGGTAGTGTAATAACTAAAGATAAATAACATTTGCAACCAATGTAACTGCCAATTTTACAACTATTGCAACTGGCAAAAAAAGCCATTAAAACAGGGGAGAAACGGTTATTTGTTGTTTTATTACAAGGGCAATACTTTCAAAACTTTCAAAACTTTTGACATCTAAATCATCACATATACAGTCGGTATCAGGCAAAACCATAGGGGAATGACAAGACTGCATAGCCAAGCCAGGGAGATCGAGTACAAAGTTTACTTATACCGGAAAGCAAGTGAAGAAGAGCCTTGTTCCTCTCCATCAATTCAAAGTACGTTTCAAATCCAAGCAAGATTTATATGAGGAGATGCACCAAGCGACACAAGCATGGTCGGAGTGGGTGAGGTCGGGAATCTTCGGGAGTGTACTGCAGGGGCCTCGGGACGCCTTGCTGGGACCAGGATGTCTGCTGTGGAAGTGGCAAAGCAAGGCTATTTAAAAAAAAACTGCGTAATTTAAAACGTTTTCCGACAACTTTGAAACACATTTTTTTAAGAATTCAATTCAAATTGAAAAAAAGAATGTGGGGGGGGGTCCAGGGCGGAGCTTTATAAGCTAGCGTATCTACAGAAATCGGTTTGAATTTGAAACGTTTTTCTGCAACTTAGAGATGCAATTTTCATACGAATTCAATACAAAAATTTTAAAATTTTCTTTGAAGCAATGACCTTCTGCAGTTGGTGGGGGAGGTGGATTAGAGGCGTAGCCCTATAAGCTAGCGCATTTTAAAGAAATCAGCGTAAATTTGAAACATTTTCCCGCAACATAGACACACAATTTTCATACGCATTTCTTCTTTTTCAAGAAAAAATATTTTCTTTAGATAAGGGCCTCCTGTATAGTGTGGGCCTTCCCGGGGATCCCGGGTTTTCTGGACCGCCCAATCCGACACTTAACACAAGTGTCAGATTGAACGCAATTATCAGAAGCACGAGAGAAAGCAATTATCCAGCAGCAGGCACTCTGCATCCTACGGCCGAAGACCGCTGGCCAAATTCGCCGAAACGAACACCGCTGTTCGTCACATCCGGTAAGAAGCGACTAAAAAACCAAGTTTATTACTAAGTCCTGGAGGCTCACTTCATTCGTATTTTATATTTCACACATACAACTTTGAAATTCGCACTTACATCTGCGAAGTTCATAGTTGTATCTATGAACTTCATACTTCACATTTACGTCTACTTAGTTCAGTTATATTTCTTTATAATCCATCATAATTCTTCATAATGCTTGTATGTAAAAAATTCGAAGTCCATAGCTGTATGTGTGAAGTTGACAGTTATATGTGTGAAGTGTGAAGTTCACTTCTGTGTGTTGACGTTCATAGATACAATTATGAAGTTCACAGTTGTATGTGTGAAGTATAAAATACGAATGAAGTGATCCCACAGGGCCTCGGTATGGACGCCACTGAGGAAGGAAGAGAAATAAGAAAAAGGGGCACCGATTGTCTTATACGAGATTTGCCCAAAGATGGCTCTGTGCGCCAGGCAGAACTAACCAATAGCACTCATTTTG
>JAHWFP010066670.1:0-10038 GCA_023313725.1 Lithobius niger
TAGTGCAAAGTGAGCGGAACTTGCGAGACCACACGGTCCTTTTTTTTAAAAAAAAAAAAGGTTTATTAAAAAACTGCTTTGGGTGTGACCAAGATAACACACTTGCATTTGAAGTTAACACTTACGCACTTCAATTAAAGCATTTAAACAAACTATTCGAACTATTTAATGTCTAAACCAAATTACGTAAAACCAATTTATGAAATTATAAAATATTACGACGGTCCCTACGGCCTGGGAACTTGCGCACGTCACACCTATACACAAAGGTGGATCTAGATCATCTCCGAAGAACTACCACCCGATAAGTCTTACCAGTATTCCCTGCAAAATCATGGAAAAGATTGTTTTTAACACCATGTTAAACTTTGCAATCGAAAACAACATCATCCATCAAAATCAGTACGGCGGTCTCCCCGGCAGATCAACAACACACAATCTTATCCACTTCCTCAATAAACTTCAAGCTGATGCGGCCTACTTTGACCTTGCCAAGGCATTCGACACCTTGCCTCATGTCACACTTCTGGATGTCCTTCGTGATGCTGGTTTTTCAGGTGCACTTCTTGCGTGGCTCTCTGCTTTCCTCTCTGAAAGACACCAGAGATGTAGTGTGGAGGGGTTTCTCTCTGCTGAAGTTAAAGTACACAGTGGAGTCCCACAGGGTAGTGTGCTTGGCCCACTCCTCTTCATTCTTTTTATGAACACCTTTTTGTACATCTCGACAAAGATAACTGTGTTTTCCTTGACGATACTAAAATCTTTGCTATCTCTGATGACCCAGTAAGTACGGCTGAATTACAGGCCAATATTTCCAGTATGGTGTCCTGGACTCAATCCATGAACATGGACCTAAATGAAGACAAGTGTGGCGTTGTGAAGTTTGGCGTTCAGCACCACAAGGCAAACTATAACTTGGGACCTGGAATTGCCCTCCCAGAAAGGGAACTTCAACAGGACCTGGGAGTGATCATTGATCGCGACTTGAAGTTCTCTGCTCACTTTCAAATGGTGACTGCAAAGGCTTACGGGGCCCATGCCATCATTAGGACCACATTCTTGATCCGTACCAGAAAGACAGTTCTTTTACTTACCGCAGTAAGGTACGCAGTTATCTTGGAGTATGCGGGCCAAGCCTGGTGGATCCGCCTCGAAGAAGACCGCGATAAGTTGGAACCTGTCCAGAGACGTGCCACAAAGCTTGTCGCGGGGCTCAAGAACACCTCTTACTCAAACCGTCTTGCAGCGCTCAAGCTTCCAACTCTAGAATATCGACGAGTGAGAGGGGAGCTCATTCTGACATTCAAGACACTTGCTGGCAAAGATTAAGCCTCAGTTGACAGGTTTAAACTATCCTCTAATCCGGTGACCCGCAACCACGGTGCCAAACTTTTTAAACACCGATGCAACAACACCCTACGTCAGCACACTTTTTCCTTTCGTGTGTTGAACACTTGGAATAGGCTACCACCACACGTTGTCAGTGCAACATGTTCTGCAATTCAAGCAGCGCCTTGACACAGTGCTCCCAAGTTATATCAGCCCCGATTGTTACAAGAACTGGTAATTTTGTGGCTCACTCGGTGCTAAAAGCATTTTGTGCTTCCTGCCGAAAATCTTTCAATTTCAATTTAAAATAAGCAGTTCATTCTAACATCGAATATCCCTGACAAGGCTGACTTTTCACCAATTTTCCATTTTTTCCCATGACTTCCCTGACCGTATTTTATATCCCTGACTTTCCAGGTCGGTATGGACCCTGGAATTGGTTGGATTGAATTTCCTTCCGCTGCACCAAGAATACCTTTTATTAAATTAGTTTTTGTAGATTTTGTTGGTTGATTCCCAGACGCTCTTGCTTGCGATGCTGTGGTCTGTTTGTTAAGAGTTCCAGCCTCTTTGAGGAGTTTGATGATGGTAGCAAGTCATATAAGTGTAGGCCGTTGGTGTTCTGTTGCAACAGGGTCCCTATTCTTTGCGATAGTAGATCTGGAATCTGGTAGACTTCTTGGGAAATCGATGAGTAGATTGAGAGAACCAGGAGGGTGCCCGTCAGTTCAGTGCTGTCAGAAACAACAATCCTTGGGTGACTATTCTCCTGTTGGAGATGTTGGCGTGAGAGAGAATCTGCTCTTACATATCGGTTGCCCGAGAAGTGGAGAGGTAGGACGGATGTGTTCGTTGGAGATGCACAGGTTGAAGATTGCCGACGTTATGAGAAGTAGTTGACGGGAGCAAGAGCATCCTTCTTTTTGAATTACTATTAGAGTAATAATTACTGGAATTATGTAGAAAATGTCCGCTCATTTTCACAACGAGGACACTTTTTAATGTCCAGCTAATTTTCGGTGGCTGGCTGCCACCATCCTCAGGCACTCCGACGAAAGTTTTTTGCCTCCGTGTGTTCCTACATCGTTGTTGTCTGCTTCAAATTTATAACCTACGCTAATCGCGGGCTCCCGTATTTGGTGGGCAGCATACTTCCCACCAAACACGGCAGGCCGCGAGGAGTGTCTTCGAGACTGTCACTCGTCATTAGCTATTATTCTTCTAGACTACTGTCATCGCTTGCTCGCCTTTCATGTGAAGCCCTCCCAGAAGGACAAGCGATGACAGCAGTCCAGAAGAATAATAGCCAATGACGAGTGACAGTCTCGAAGAGTTGCAACGGCTGGAGTGAAAGACGACAGTTTGGCGATACTGCAACCGGTAGTTAGTGAGGGGTGGCAGGGAGCGAAGGATGACAGACTGGATGAGTTGCAAGTGACGGGAGCTGAGGACGATAATTCAGGGTAGCTGTAAACGACGGTCAGTGAATGACTGCAGGATGAGAAAAATGATTTTCAGTGACTGACAATAATTCGTGGAGCTGCAACGGCCTGAGCCATGATGAAAGTCTGGAACCGTAGCAGATGGTGTACAGCAAAGGGCAACAGACTTGAAAAGCTGGAAGGACGGGAGTGAGGGACGACAGCGTTGAAGACCTGTTACGATTGGAGCTAAACAGCAGCAACGACAGTTGACGGAAGATAGTAGACAGCGAAGGACGAGCATCAGAAGCAGTAATGAAAGTGAAAAGTTACAAGTGGCAGTCAGTAGGGCCAGCAGGTAGTGAAGCATGGGGGTCTGGTGGTGCAAACGGTCATCAGGCTCGAAGATATTGTGAGACTGAGAGACTTGTTTTCTTTGAGTGAAGCATAACTTAAGTGTGAAACTGGTTTGATTAGCAACAAACGAACAGAATAAGTCTAATTTGGGATTTCGCATCGTGTTTAGCGATGCTGGTGGTGGCAATGAGAGGCTGCATGTAGCAGCAGACGGTCGGTCGGTAGGCCGGCAGCAGACAACAGAAAAACGTAGTTTGGTCATACAAGCAATGGGAGCTGAGGCGGCGGTGGCAAGGGGTGCGTTGGCAGATGGTCGGTTTGTTGATTGGCAGGGAAGTGAAGTAGAGGTCGACCGAATTTCGGTTTCAGGTTTTGGTTTCGGCCATGAAGTTAATAGTTTAGTTTCGCTTCAGCCGAAACCAACGAACTGGTTTCGATTACGGCTTGGGTTTCGGCTGAATCCTATGCTTCAGTTTAGATGAAGCCGAAACCACTTCTACCTCCTGGCAGTGTTCATTTTTCGTACAGACTACTAGGCTGTAGCCTCGTGGTGTCGACATTCAGGGGCCACCATCACAGATCCTGCTTACATCTGCCATGCCCATCAATAATAAATACAATTTTTTTAAAAAATCCAAATTAAAAATATTTATATGGCTTCGTTTGCACTGGAGGGTATTTATGCTTGCAACTGTCTTTATTTACGTTTTCAAGCCAAGTTCTTACTTACTGAACGATAAGCCTGTTTTTCGTGCTCTGGACTGAAGCGAATAAAATAAGACTATTTTTATAATAAAATATGAGTAGTGACAAAAAAAATACAAACGAAAGTCCTGAAGTCTTGTAGCAAGACTGACAAGTTCTTTTTTTAATTCTAAAACTTTACTTTTGTTGGAGGGGTGGGAGGTCACACATTCATGATTTTATGATTTTATTCCTGCTTTTTTGTCAAATTATTAAAATTAATACTTTTCAGGTTAGGTTTTGGTTTGATTTCGGTAGTGGTTTTGGTTTCGGCCGAAATGATTGATCGATTTCGGTAGTGGTTATGGTTTCGGCCGAAACCGAATTGCCAGTTTCGGTTGTGATTTCAGTTTTGGCCGAAACCAAATCACTGGTTTTGGCAGTGGTTTCGGTTTCGGTCGAAAGTGAAAAAATTGGTTATGGCCAAATACTAAAGTGAAGTAGAGACAGCATGGAGGCGCCGGGCATCAATGTGTGTGCTGAAGGGAGTTAGCAAGAAAAAATCTTCCAGGAAGGCACCATTTATGGCAGCAACTGGGTTCTTGTCAATGGGCAGGGCAGGGCTGGAAAAAGTTCCGTATCCTGGTATCTAGGATACCGGGAAGGTTGAGATTTTAGTGGGAAGCTACGAGTTAACAAAAAAAAAAAAAAACAAAAAAAAATCATTGTAAGTGCAGTTTCAGAAATTTCAAAAGCCACTTGCTCATAACAGCAAGTGGTTAATTTATATGGTTTGCATTTCGTTTTAAATGCAAAGACGAATTCCCAACGTTAGTTGTGTAAAGCGTTTTAGGCAGTTTCCTCCCTGCAACTGTAGTGGGCATAGTCCACTCTCTCAGGCCAGCAAGAAAGACGGGTGGGGTGAAGGGGTTGTGGGCGGGGGATATGAGTGTAACTACAACGATTCTCGACGGTGGCTAACTTGCGCAGATATCTTGAAGTGTTGTAGGAATGATAATAAATTTTACTGCCTGAAAAAATTAAACGCTTGGTATGTATTGACTATATAATTAAAATAAAATACTCCAGCAATTGCAATTAAGAGCTTTGAAAGGTTCCGTCTGTTGAGAAAAAGTTCCGATTGCTGTCAACAGTACGAACATTTTTAAGTAAATAAAACAAAAACTGTTACGAGTCAAAATTTCGAATCTGCTATACAAGTTTCATTTTGCATCGCAGTTTACCTAATCAACTTTTATTGGGGGGGGGGGGGGGGGACGAGCCCCGCGGTTCTATGTGGCAGCTGACACGCTTAAAAATGGTCATAACGTCCACATTTTATTGGAGCGGGAAGGCTAACGTGGGATACAGGGAAGTTTGTAACTTTTTCCAGCCCTGGGGCAGCAGACAGGCTTGTCATCGGAAGACAGGCCCTAGAAACTTGACAGGGCGACAGTGGAATGACAGTGAAGCGGGAAAGAAGCGAAAGTGTAACCGTACAGCCTCATGCTAGAGGAAAAAATATGGCAGGCTGCCTTGCCTGAATACTTTTATTGACCATCTGCGCACGCGCATCGCAGATGGCTGGCATTCGGGAAAGGAATGCTAAAATTCACAGTACTGTATATTCCTGACGGCAACCAGAAACAACGATGTCTATTAAGTTTTCTCCAGACCTATACGTTTAAATTCCACAAATTTTAGAAAGAGTATGCATCAGAATGGGAAATTATTTCTAGTTGGTCAGCATGCCTGTTTTACGTATTTCGAGGATGAATTTAAACCGTGAAGCAAAAAAAAAATACACATTTTTCGTAAAGAAATAACACCAGAAACTAGTCGAAGCCTTTAGAGTGTTCCTCTGTTGTAGGGCTATTTTTTTTTTTAAAGTGATCGTAACCATTGCCTAACTAGATAACCTAACATGAAACTATCACGTCGGCAACATCGTAACACCTGTTTTGCACTGTCCATTGGTCGAGTTCGCTATTTTCGTTCATACCTGGAACTTCACACACATAACATAACTTATATTACGAAAATAAATAATAATTTGGTTATATTCGAAACATTACGCAAGCTTTTCTCTTCACTACCGGTCATAACAAACAGTCGTATCAAACAACCGATCGTATCGAACAGCCGTCAACGACGGAGACGCAGCAGTTCGTCCGTCAGCACCAAGCCTTCATCGCTTGTTCGCTCCTGGAACCTCTCGTGTAAAGTTAATGCGAGATTTTATGCGTGATTTCATTCGAGATTCTATTCGATTTTTAGTTCGTGTTTTCTTGCAACGGTAAAAGTATTCATCATCTTTTTTCTGCACGATTTGATTGGTGATATTTTTCAAACTAGGAAGCATGGATTTAATGCATGTTTTTGCGACGTGAATTGCAATACGACGCGTATTGAGAATAAATTTTTGAGTGAAATATAGTTTTGAATAAAAACAGTAATGGCGCTCCATACATGGAGGGGCATGCCGCTTACACCAGTCCAAAACCTTGATAAGTTTCAAAAATGAAGGCTTCGTCATATACAATTTTTAGATTTTTAGAAATCCATTTTTAGACATTTTTTAAAAGACCATTAAAACAGGGCGGAGTCGGCACTTCATTAAATTCAAACAATGCCAGTTGTTCCCTCTTACAGAATAAGTACAGCCAGGAATAATTTTTGGTGAGGAACAAACAAGAAGCTTTTTATGGCACATCACGGCTGTGTCCGGATTCCGAGTGGCTTTTCACTTATTCTTGAAGAATTTTTATGTAGCATTACGGCTTGTTTAAAAAAAACTCGTGACTAAATTAATTTCTGGGGTCCCATTGGTTCACTTTGCCCTTGCTCCCCGTCCTCCCCCCCCCCTCTTTCCTGCTCCACTGCATGTTGTCCTCTCTTGTCACAAACCTGAAATGCTACAATTCAATTTAAGCAACTCTAAGCTAAACCATCTTAACCAAGAATTAATAAACATCAAGAGCCCTAAATGTGAGGTCAAGCCAGTCAGTGAAACCCAGCTCACTAAATAAAATTATTAATAAAAATAAATATATTATAAAAGAAAGAAATATATACTTTATATAAATAAATAATAGTTTTAAAAAAGTTGTTATTCCTCCCCCTCCCCTTTTTTTTCAGGTCATTGATGCGTTTACTGACCGTGGAGAAAGATCGCACAACTCATCTCCAATTAACTGCGAACCAACCACGCCATGAGGTAACTTGATATGATGTATTGTAAGCATAGTCTCAAATACAGAAAAAAATGTATGGGATGTAAGATTCATTCAAATATAAACATAAGAAATAAAACCACAACCGATACAACTTCAAACATTTCAAAGCATGTTAATGCATGTTAAAATTTATTAGCCAGTTTGTAAGGGTTAAAGTAGGCCTATGCGCTCTCTATTAAAATTAGTTTTGAGTGCCTAGAATTCCATTGTATTATTTCGTTATTATTAAAATGATGTCATTGTTGGTGTCTTTTAGTTTGCAAACTGTTCTATTGTTTGAATTACACAAAGCGTGTGTATATTAGTTGTTTGATTCTTGGTCTGTTATGACTGTTTATGTAGCAACACAGAAACGTAACCTGAAACCACGCGCCAAGGCTGTTTACCGTGATGCGCGTATCACGTGACTGGGTTAGTCCACTCAGACGGCCGAAGATCCGCTATTCTCGTTCGTCAGTGGCTAACTTATGATGACATCACGACAAACAGCCGTGGCTCGTGGTATAGTTTGGTTCTGCTGTAATGGTAGTTAGAAGATGTAGAAGACCTTTGGAAGCCAAGTAGAAAGCAAAATTAGCAAGTTCGACTTTATACTTAATTTCTTTTCTTAAGGATTGGGTTTTTACATCTAAATCTAAAAATACTTGCATTTTTTCATGCTATTTTGTCACTAAAATCAGATTGTGTCCAAAAAAAACTCCAAAATATACGATTCTGTTCTGCCATAAGTTGCACTATGGTCTGTGTGGTGGCGCAAGCGTGGTAGCACGTCACAACTTGTTGTCTCGTATTGGGCTTAGTGGCAGCATGGCAGCGTCGTTGGGCAAAGTCAATGCGGGCTCGTGCCAATCGTGCAAGAAACAAATGATGCCAGGAGATGACTATCTAATGTGTCAACATTGCAAAAAAATGTGACTTTTGTGAAAATCGCCACATAGTCCAAGTCTGACAAACGACCTGACCAAAAAAAAGTAGGGAAGCACAAGCAGCGACCTATAAGCGAAGAAGTCAACAATCTCTATGCAAACTCCACCGGAAAAAAGGGTAATAAAGTTGGCACATAAAGCATCCTTATGTGGCAAGGTAAGATCCAACCTTTTTTTTTTTATCATAGATGTGCCCCACTCTGTGGGGAATTGACAACGGTCGAGGCAGATTGTTACTCGCTGCCTCTCGACCCGACCATTGCCGAAGGGATGACAATGTCAGTTAACCCGGCAATGATTTTAGTAGTGCAGTCTGTTATGGCAAATATCATGGTGGACAGTAGAGAAAGGGAAAATGACCGTTTAGAGCAGTCCTTTTTGCCGAAAAACTTGATGATGGAAATGCACATAGTCCATCCGTAAAGTTGTTAGCTATTTGGTGCCTACCATTTCCCCGTTGGAAAATCCTGCCAAGATTCGTAAGCACTTGGAGTCGAAACCGACAACCGTCAGGGAGATAGGGGAGAGGTGATGCAATGAATCCTAATCAACCTCTTCATTATTTATCTGTTGTAGAATCGGAGTTAACCGAGCTGTCGACGCGCCATTAAGCCTCACCCCCTCCCCCCCCCCCCCCCCCTCCGTCATTCTGGATATGCCCAAGATAAATCTGTTGGATGAAGTGCCAGCTTTGTTATTTATTAACATTAATGAAACCTGCTGTTAGCCCCTCCCCGACTCCACCCTTCCCAAAAAGTGAACTAGGAAGCGACATTATTCGGAGTCGGAGAAGAACTTTCATGACAAAATTTCTGAAACGTCAGACCAGTGTCTGGAGAAACGGTGTAGAATGGTTTTCAAAAAAATTTATCTTTACCTGCAGGAAATGTTTTGTACAGAGAAACATCCAAACAAGTGAACACCCTCAAGCCACCTTGTACCAACTACCCCAATTTCTATAACGTGAAAGCAAAACCGAACCACCTTCTGCAGTCACAGGTCATGCCCAGGAAGCTTCTGGACCAAGGGGGAGTGGTGTTAAGGATGTGTGGAAAGCCACTTCCAGTGGGCAAACTACCACCGCTCCTCCCCCACCAACTCACAATTCAAGCAAATCATACTTCCCATTCGGGCACCACATACGATACGTTATAACACTTTTGAGAAGGCTGAATACGTCACGATGGAAGGCAAAATGAAACTAAATTTCTTGACTGGTACGCCCATCCCACATGCACATTACGAAGAGGATGAAAGGATCCTGCAATTGAATCTACGAGCAAAGTGTCTTGTCTGAACTCTGGTATTTGGCAGCAACAGTCGCCTTGAGAGAGTACATGGCCGACCCAGTTTGGATCCCAGTCCCTGTCCCTGGTGATGAAGGCGGGGACATTCTATGAGGACTACCTGACTGGGCGACCCGCCTATTTCACAACTCGGTGTTCCACAGAAGGAACGCCTATCTGGAATTGGCTAAAGGCATCATTGTTAAGGATACCGTTGACATGATTATGCTCATCCAGATTCACATTATCCCCAAACTGTTTGGCAGTAAACTTTTGAGCTACCTCCAGAGCTTAAGGAGTGAACCAAGCCCCAGATCCCTCAATTCCAACCGAAAGGCTAGGAACCCCCACTCGCCATTCAAAAAAGTGGGCTCCTTCTGAAGGCAACCTTTTCTTGACAATCCAGGCTACTCCCAGCAGACTCCGCACCAACATCAGCCTTTGACAGTTATCAGAATTTCTAAAGAAGAGGAGGCGGGCAAACCCATCAACGAGGAGGTCCGGAAGGAAGAACCGGACGACAAGCAAGGTTCCCAGCCGGCTCCCATGTGAGAGGCAGAGGGGTTCAAAAACCTGGTGTTTCCCACTGTCAACTTGTACCGTTTCACCGACAGGTTGTGGGGAGGGGCCCCCCGGGGTAGAATTTGTTTCTTTAGAGAGGCCTGGTAAAACATAAAACTAGACCCATTCGTTCTGTCAATCATAAAATATGAATTCATCCCACCGAACCGGAACTCCCAACCCACTGTTTCCTGTCCCCTTCTCGTTTTACTCCTCGTAAAGAAAGGAGTTGTCGGTG
>JAHWFP010066672.1:0-10126 GCA_023313725.1 Lithobius niger
ACAGCATCTTGAAAACATCCACAATTTCCTCTCTGCTGTCAAGAAGGTCGGAGTGACGGTAAACGCCAAGAAATAGCAGGTTGCTTGCAGCAAAGCAACTTTCCTTGGCCATGAAGTTGGCAATGGATCTCGTACACCCCCCGAGGTGAAGGTCTTGGCCGTGCAAAAATTTGCACGACCACAAACTAATAAAGATGTCCGTTCCTTTTTCGGTTTGGTTGGATATTATCAAAGATATATCCCCCACTATTCTGAAATTTGTGCATGTCTCACAGACTCCTTGAAAAAGGATGCACCCGATCCCGTCATTTGGGATGAGTCAAAGCAAGCTGCTTTTGACACGTTGAAAAGCTCGTTAGTGACGTTTCCGGTTCTGAGAGCACCCGACTTCGCACAACAATTTATTTTGCAGTGTGATTGTTCCGATCGTGGCATGGGTTGCGTTTTGTCACAAGTGTTTGGAGAAGAAGAACACCCCTGTCTTTACGTTTCACGTAAACTGACAGCACGTGAGCAAAACTATGGGACGACTGAAAAAGAATGCGCGTGTTTGATCTGGTCCGTTGCCAAATTGCGTCCCTACATCTATGGAACAAAATTTGTCATAGAATCCGATCACAACCCGTTGCACTGGCTCAAGCAAATGTCTGGCAAAAATCCCAGATTGCTTAGGTGGAGCCTTACCCTACAAGATTACGACTATGAAGTTAGATACAAACCTGGAAAGTTACACGTAAACGCTTACACTCTCAGCAGGTATTTTGTTTAAACATTAATTGTTAAAACACGTCATTTTCAGAACAAATTGTCTGAAAATTAATTTTTATCTTTAAATTTTGTTACGTGGTATATGGAAAGTGCAACCGCACCAAAAGGAACTTTCAGCTATTTCCCGTTTCGGAACTCTACACCTAAATTTTAAGTGCCTATGTTTTACTCTTTTTGTCACTATCAACGTCTCCCTATGTGGGAGAATATTGTCAAAGACTGTAACGACACTAATTCAATGTTCATTAGGAATATTTTACCGGGGTTGCAACTTGTTCCCGGTTGGCCCTTCTTAAGGTTTTTCGAAACATTTTTCCTGCAAAAAATTTGTCTGTCTACCCCTCTGCGAAAAAGGTTAGCACTGTCGTTAAAAGGTTGTTGTGTTATTATCTATAAAACCTCCCAGTGTTGTATAGTATGTTTAAGTTATGGGTACCGTCTCTAAACCCTTTAGTGTCACATTTGCATGTAAAACAAGTTGTTTGGTAACCTTACACCACTCCAGTGGTAGTCTGTTAACTTTAAATAGAGCTGATAGTTGCGCATGCACTTATAGTACCCTCTATTCCGATCCTTATCGCAAGCTAGGTCCTGAGGAGTGCGCCTAGGGGTATTTTTTCGAGGTTTTCCCAGATAAAAAAAAATAACTTTCTGTGCACGGCTGACAGGTTAGAGCATTAAATGTTGCGATTATCTCATTTGATTTAACAGCTACAAAAACCCTGAAACTGTAACTTCATATACTCCAAAATTAGTATTTTTTATTTATATAAACTTTCGTTTGCTCCAGTTTTCTTTGTGGCCTGTACGACTTTCCTGCAACAAGCAGCGCGGACAGCACTAAGTTAATTTTTGCAGCTAGTGTCCCTTTAAACTTGTAATTTTTATTTACAAAAATTTCTTGAGCCACAAAAACGTCAGTCCCCCAAAAACATAAAATGGCAATTTTTATTTTTTGTAACCAGTGTATTTTATAATTTGTGGTGATGTATTTCACGGGAGGTGTATTCCTCAGAAGGTGTATTCCTTGGTGCATTAATTTATGCAATTTATTTACATGGCTTGGCAGTCTTGTTCTTTGGGATGTCTTGTGTGCACTGACCTTTTCTGTTGTAGCACTTATTTGGCGTTCGACAGTAACCCCAAATAGAATCCTCCGCGTGGGGGCGTGTAAACGCGGTCTCGTATCAGACGCTCGTGGTGAGGACACCTTAACACCACCGAAGAAAAAACCTGAGGGCAGCACTTTTACCTCCCAGAAGAGCATCGTCTTTATGGCGATTTACACTATAAAAATGTAAATACTGTATGAAGCCATAAAGCCAAAACACCTTTTCAGCTTAGTTGTGTCTTAGATGTTGAAAACACACGATATTTTTTATTTGTAACAGGTGACGACTTTGTTTAATTATGAAAAATGTCCATCCAACCAAAACACTACTTCAATTCCGTCAGCCAGTCAGAGCGCTCAAGCTACCCCGGTCGTCCGCGCTGCCACCCCAACTTCCGGTAGTGACAGCTCGGCCGATTTGGGTCAGTCTCTCCTCCTCCAGATGTCCGACTCCTCTTTCTCGCCCCCCCCCCCCCCTCTGTAGCTACCCCGCGATTCCACGCCGACTTCCGGTAATGGGTATAAAACCCCAAACCCAGACTCACTCGTTGTAAACGAGCGCCACCGAAATACGCCTATTTTTCAAAAAAATTGAAATTTTTTTTTTCTAGAGGCATCCAAAATGCCTCGCCGCAGCACATCTGGCCGTTTTTTTGTTAATGGACAGAATCATTCCAAATATTTAACATCTATAGCTTGCCCAAATACAAGATGCTTGGGGAAGCCCAAATCCGGACTTTCCACCAGGAAGTACCAGTAATTTACGTTTGAAGATCACCCAAAAACCACATAGCACCTTCAACATGGCCGCCATTACTGAACTCTGTATTTTTGTATTTTCATTTTATCTTTGTTCTTTTCGGGCATAAAGCCCCAAACTCTAGCTTAGTGGTATTTTAGGAAAAAGGCACTAAACCTTGTGCCCATGTACTGACAACCAATTTTAATATGTGATATTTTTTATTGTGTTTGAACGATCGCAACTACTATGAAAAATTTCCACTCAGATCAAACATTGTCCGTTAACTTTAGAGTTCAAACCTCCACTTTAACTTTATGCGTTTTAGCATATCATCAAGCTAGACTATTTATTCATTTATTTAGCCTTTTATAATAATCTTTTACCCCCAGAAACGCTGCCATTAGTCCAAGTAATTAGACGTCGGCATTCTACCGGACACGAATTTTCAGTGTATACTATATGTTTATTTTAGTTCTCCTCTCAGCCCGACTGGAACCCAACCAAACACTACTGATAGCTTGAACTACTATTAAAACCAAAAGAATTCTTAAAAAGATCTGTTCCAAACAATTCCGTAAGTCAAACTGTGCAAAAACTAAGCATCCTCCATTTTTGCCCCCCTCCCCAGCCCAAAACTAGTTGTGGTGTATAACACTGCAGTTTACCGTTAAAGCTTGTTTAATTTAATAGTAATGTTCTCTGCATTACCCAAAGCCAAGTAATAAGCTTTAACAAGAGCCAAATAACGTTGCAATCATGTAATTATGGAATCCGTAGTCAATAATACAAAGTAAAGGCCTATTTCCAAAAGTTCAATTGAGTGAAACTCAAAACAGGCTTAACTTTTCCGTCTTACATGTCCTTACTCCTTCAAATGGCTCTGCACCCAGTTCCTTTGTTCATCCGACTTCTCCTCCCACTTTCTATTGTTCTCGAGGCCCTCAGCCAATGAGACCCCCGTAGCTACCCCGCGAGTCCGCGCTTACTTCCGGTAATGTGCATAAAACCCCAGCCCCAGAATGCATAGTTAGCACAGCTGACAGATCTCAAGCTAGAGAAGGGTCACGCCAGTCGGGCGTGGAGACGCCAGGTCCGTGGGATGCCATGCCGGGCAAAATGGCAGTGGTTCGTATGTTTGTTGTTAGCTTTTGAAAATTTAATTTAGGACCCCCAAGTCTAAATTCTAGTTTAAATTCGTAACTCAAACTCTCTCTAGCTAGGGAATATTATGGTGGTGACGCCTGTAGCGGCATCTTAGGTTTCTCACCCCATAACGTCAGAGTGGTACTCTTACTAAAAACCAACTTCTTTCTTATTTGTTTTAAACATTAATTCAAATACCTGACGGTTTGATCTTTGTGTGGGATTCATTGGTTATTCACTCCAGACGGACTTTATAAGTAGCTGAGGATTTTATAATTTGAGGAGTTGACTTGTAAACAGCAACTCTGGGAGGTTTAAGGCTCTGTTTTATCACTTAGAAACAAAACTGTGAAACGGTTGATCTTTCATGCGTGTTTGAAACATACTGTTTGATAGACTGTAACCAGCCTGGGCTGTTCAGTCTTGCGGACGTCTCAGCTGAGCGTTCAGTATTGCTTTTTCTATTCGAAAAATTAAGTAATTGTTTTATTCTAAAACATAAACGTTGTTTTAGTCAAAACTTGTAAACTTGTGAAACCGAATTACATGTTGTAAATTCAAACTTAGTGCTTTTAAATATTTTATTTCAAAAGCTGCTCGCGCAAACCAAATGTAAATGTAATTTTTATATTCTCTGATGTTATAATAAAAACCAGGAGTTTTTAGCTTCAGTTCGTTTGCTAGTTGATTAACTGTTTAAGTGTAAATAATTATGTAAACCATTTTTAGTTTAGCTCTTTGTAAACGGTTAAATTTCCATCGCTGGTGGCAGTGAAATACCAGCAGTATTAAGGTTAGGCCCCTTTAATTTAGGACCCTGCGCTCCATCCCCCATGCTGGGACAGTAGCCCTTGCTGTGCTTATGCCGTAAAAGTCGCAATAATCACCGCAACACCTTAAGCTGAATCTCCGTGTCAAACCAGGAAACCGGAGGCGCTACAAGCACCTGAGCCGTCGTAGCGTCCGCCGTTACATCGTTAGCACAGCTCAAGGATTCTCAAAGCTAGAGGTCACTACGCCGGTCGGGCGTGGAGATGCTGCGGTCCGATTGTTGCCATGCCGGGCAAAGGTGGTGGTTCGTATCGTACTTAGTTTAGCTTTAAAAGTTTAATTTTTGGATTTACATTCAAAATTTATAGTTTAAACTTAACTTAACCTCGTAGCTTTAGAAAGTAAATTTATGGTGCGTCAAGCCAAACGGCATTTCGGACGTTGGCGGCCGTAATTTAAGGGTTCACGGTCCCTTACTAAAAACCAGCTTTTTTTATGTTTTTTTAAATGCAGTTTAAAGTAAACAAAGGACGGTTTGATCTCGTGGGATGTTTCATTGATTATTCGCTCGGATCCACTTTATAGGTAGCTGCGGCTCTGTAATTTAAGGAGTTGACAGCAACAGCAACAGCAACTCTGGGTGGTTTAATGCTTTGTTCATTCACGTAGAAACAAAACTGTAAAAACAGGTTTACTATTATATATCAGCCGAGGCTGTTTATAATTTAGAGGGCTCTTTTGAGAAATCCCCTTGTGCCTATACAAATAGCTTTTTCTATTTGAAAATGTTTTAACTGAACATCGTGTTTGTTCTAGTGTTGAATATTATTGTAAATTCCCCGTGTTATTTATAAACTAATTCAGTTGTAAATTTGCCAAATGTAAATGTAAAGTGCGTTTTGATTTTTAACATGTTTGTTCAAAAATAAAACCAGGAGTTTAAAACCCAGTTGGTTTATTCGTCCGTCGTTCGCTAGAAGTAAGAAATTAAGACAATTCTCTTAAACTTAGCTTAGCTAGCCTAATTTTCCCACCTTGGTGGAAGCGTTACCGCTTATTATTACAGTTAGCCTACAATATTAGGACATGTGTAGCTCCATTCCCTACGCCGGGACTGTAGCTGTTGTGCTTGTTTGAAACAAAAAGTACCCAAAAGTAATAGTAAGAAGATCTAGTTACACCAGGCAACCGGCGATGTTACAAGCACCTACCCCGTCGTAGCATCCGCCGTTACATTACCAGAGCAGTAGATGGCCTCATTTATTTGTTATAACGAAACAAAAACTTTAACTCTGTACTTTTATTCAAACTAGTGTGTTTCTTGATAAAATGTCTTTTGCCCCATTTTCAAATACTTGTACGATTTTCCTGCACCAGCAGCGCGGACAGTATTTAGTTAATGGCTGCAAAAATAGTGTTTCTTAACTTGTAACTTTGAATTTATGAAAAATTTTTCTAAGCCACAAAAACGTTTGTCCCCCAAAAATACAAATCGGCAAAGTTAATATTTTTGTAAACAGTGTAATAATTTTTATTTGTAAAAGGATCCCCGGGGTAGGAAAAATTATCCACAGTCTATCTCATTTTTAGTTTAAAATGAATGAAACCCAGTCTATCTCATTCTAAAATTGAATGAAAGTAACTTGAGATGGATATCTCCACAAAGTGATGCTTAATATGGTTTTATTTTGTATTTCTTATTGCATGGCTTGGCAGTCTTGATTTTTGCATATCTTGTGTGCACACTAACCTTTCTGTTTTTAGCTTTTATTCGGAGTTCTAAGGAACCCTGAATAAAATCCTCTGTGTGGGGGCGTGTAATGTCGGCTTGCCGAAAAACGATTGGAGAGAATACACGACCTCCAAAGATCAAAAAACCCGTGGAACATTTTTGTTTTATTGAGCGCTTTAAAAGCCAAAAAGACCTCGGTCTTTGACCATCAGCCATATTTTGTATAATGGACAGAAACGGCCCATCTTGGAACCCTTTAATAGCCAGACACATTACCCAAGTCTTCAGGAAGCCAAACTTCAAGATTTCTATCCTGAACTCTCAATATTGTCAATTAAAAACCACTCCAAAATCACCGCAGCGCTCCTTCATCATGGCCGCTGTAACGGTTGGCACTCCATACCAATATAGTTGTATGGCCCGCCGATAGATGGCGTGGCCTCTTTCTGTAACCAGGGCACTTCATTAAATGTGTTCATGCTTATCACGTGTCGCCTATGTCGTTCGTAGCGTACAAGCAATGTTACATGGTGTCAGAACGGGATTGAATCCACAAACTCGTTGGAAAGCTTTCTAGAAACGCCAACATTAACAACAAACGTCAGGATGGCAGAAAAAATCCCTGGAATTCGTCCTCCCAAAGAACTGGTTGTCACGAGTGAAAACATGGCCCCAGCGTGGAAACTTTGGCTCCAGCAGTTCGAGTGGTATGCCGTAGCAGCTGATTTAGAAAAATGTACGCCTAAAATGCAAGCAGCAACATTCATGGCTTGCATTGGTTCAGACGCCGCAAGAATCTTCAACACATTCAATTTAAGCGACGCAGAATCACAGGACTTAAAGAAAATAAAGGACAAATTCAACAAGAAATTTGCTCCGGCCGCAAACGAGTCGTACGTGCGCTACCGATTCAACAAGTTAAAGCAACAACCTGGTGAGTCGTTTGAATCGTTCTTAACGACAGCAAGAACTGACATTAAAGAATGTAATTATGGTGCATTAGAAGACAGTATATTGCGTGATAAAATCATTGTAGGCATTAACAATGAAGCTTTACTTCATAGACTTTTGGAAGAAGATAAATTAAAAGTCGATAAAGCAATCCAAATATGTCGAGCGTTTGAAGAAGCAACCAAACAAACTCAGAGCATGCAAACAAATGCAAACGTAAATGTTGACTATGTGAAACGTCAAGCAGATTCAGGTAAACATAAGCCTAAAACGTCGTGTACGAGATGCAGCTACGAGCATGAAAAAGGTAAATGCCCAGCCTTTAATAAAACTTGTGCACTGTGCAAAAATAAGGGACATTTTGCAAAAATGTGTAAAACAAAAAATAAAGCGGATGTCAAGCCAGGTAAACGAGCTGTTCATGAAATTCGAGGCCAGCCAGCTGAAGTTAATATGCTTCAATATAACAGTGATGAAAATGATTATGATGCATTGTATGTCCACCATATACAGCAAGACCCTGATGAAGGTGAGGATTGGACTGAGCTCGTACAATTGAAGGATTCAAAGCAGCCAACTTACTTCAAATTGGATTCAGGTGCACAATGTGATGTACTTCCCACTAGATTAGCAGTAAGCATTGGTGCTAATATTGTTCCCTCTAAAACTAAAAGACTGATCATGTTTTCAGGCAATACTATGCCAGTTAAAGGAGAGGCAACAGTACAGTGTAGAGTCCGTTCAAAGCCCGTAAACATAACATTCATCATAGTTGATCAAGAAATCAAACCGTTACTAGGTAAAAAAACCTGTGTTAAACTGCAGCTCATTAAAAGAGTTCATACAGTCGAATCACAGTTAAGTGATCATGAAATCAAGAAACAAGTATTTGTTGGCTTAGGTTGTGCAAAAAACTATGAGTATGATATAGAATTGGATGAAAAAGCGGAATTTAAAATTCATCCTCCGAGAAGGATTCCTCATTCCATAAAAGAGCAAGTTAAACAAGAACTTGACAAAATGGTTAAAATTGGAGTCATAGAGCCTATTACTAAGCCAACGCCAGCAGTCAGTCCGTTAGTTATTGTTAAGAGAAATGGCAAGCTACGCCCATGCCTTGATCCTTCAGATATAAATAAGCATGTTAAGCGACAACATTATCCATTAAAAACAATTGAAGAAATCGCAGCCAATATTAAGGGTGCTAAGTTTTTTGCCAAACTTGACTGTGAAAAGGGTTTTTGGCAAGCCAAAGTAACAGCACGGACGTCAGCTTATCTAACAATGAATACGCCGTGGGGCAGATATTGTTTTAAAAGAGTTCCATTTGGATTAGCTTCAGCTCCAGAAATTTTTCAGCAAATGATGACTGAAATCTTAAGTGGTATCGAAAACACAGAGTGTTCAATGGATGATATTATGTTGTATGCAGCAACACTAGAAGAGTTGAGAAGACTCGTTGCAAAGGTCTTAAGACGTCTCTTTGAGCATGGACTAAGACTCAATAAATCAAAGTGCATTCTGGAAGCAACTGAAATAAAATTCCTAGGGCACATACTGACGTCGGAAGGAATTAAAGTGGACAAAACAAAGGTGGAGGCTATAGACAAACTCAAAGCACCGACCAATCTTGTAGAATTGCAACGCTTGTTAGGCATGACAGTTTATTTAGCAAAGTTTCTGCCTACGTTCTCGAAGATGACAGAACCACTTCGTAAGCTTCTCGTTAAAGATGTAGAATGGGAATGGACACACGAGCAAGAATCAGCTTTGGCAGCAATAAAGCAAGCACTGAAGTCGACCCCAGTACTAGCATATTATGATGTTAATAAAGATGTGACAATCTCAGTGGATGCTAGCTCCACAGCAGTGGGAGCAGCTTTGTTGCAAGAGGGTCGTCCAGTTGCTTATGCAACACAAGCTCTCACTCCATGTCAACAAAGGTACCCACAAATAGAAAAAGAAGCTTTTGCTATAAGATTTGGGTGCACGAAATTTCACGACTACGTATACGGTAAGCGTCTAGTCATAGAAACAGACCACAAGCCTTTGGAAGCAATAAGTAAGAAGTCTATCGATAAAGCTCCGCCAAGATTGCAAAGAATTTTTTTTGACATACTGCAGTATTCGCCTCACATCGAGTATGTTAAAGGAACCAACATACCTGTGGCTGATACATTAAGCCGTGACTGTAAGAATCCTATTCCAGAAGAGAAACCTGAAGAACTGGAAGTGCATATAGTTCTTCCCATGTCTCAAAATTCAAGAAAAGAGCTCCAAGAAGCTACAAGAGATGATGTCGAATTACAAAGTCTCATCAAAGTCGTGTTAGAAGGATGGCCAGTTAATCAAGCACAAATCAACTCCATGGTTCAACCATATTGGAATTTTCGAGATGAAATCTCTGTTTATGAAGAAATAGTGTTTAAGAATTCTCGCCCTATTATTCCAGCAATACTACAGCCAAAGTATGTTCATGAAATTCATACTGGACATTTGGGAATTCAGTCGTCGCTACGTCGAGCCAGAGAAGCCGTGTATTGGCGTGGAATGAACAGAGATATCGAACATTTTGTTCAATCTTGTGTAGTGTGCCAAAGTTCACAACGAAACAACAACAAGGAACCACTCATCATGAAATCTGTGCCAACACGGCCATGGCAAATAGTTGCAACAGACTTGTTTCATTTCCAGCGTAAAACTTATTTGCTAATCGTAGACAGCTATTCAGGATTTTTTGATTTTAGTGAACTGAGCCAAACAAGTTCCGAAACCGTAATTTCTGAGCTGAAAAGATGGTTTTCAGTGCATGGCGTTCCCGAAACTCTTGAAAGCGATAATGGACCGCAGTATGCTTCACTTGCGTTCAGACAATTCAAACGTGAGTGGAACTTCGAACATCAGACCT
>JAHWFP010066673.1:0-10137 GCA_023313725.1 Lithobius niger
TTAATTGAAGGCAGTAAAGCAATTGGTCGGTAGTTGGTGTGATCAGTTGGTGTGATCAGTTGGTGTGATAATATTGATTTGCATTACAGACAAATTTAATTATTTATGGCATCATTTAAAGAAATTTCGTTTTCGACGATGATGAGTGTGCATTAATTTGCGTCGTAATACCAAATTATCACGTGGGGGGGGGAGGCGAAAGTGCATTGTACTTATGGCAGGCGGGACCAGGAGGGAGGGGAAATAATCAGCCCCAACTGTTATGAACTACAGGAGCATAATCTACATATGCTTCCTTTTGTGGGAGTAGAGGAGCGAAGGATGGAAGAAGTACATATAGCAAATGTATGTCGTATGGATGAACAATTTTTGGTGTTAAAAAAAAACACGATTTAAAAAGCACAACTCTAGAATGAATAAGTCGGTGTGGTCAGTAGTAGTGACAGCCTATGAGAATACGTCTATCTATCTACAACATTAAATCATACGGCGTGTTACTTCATTTATATATCTGCGTACACTTTCTGTGTATACCTTCTTCCGGTAGAAACTCGAGAAAGGTGTTTAGAATAAGCGGAAATTTCGACTTCATGTTAGACCTGTTTTTAGTCGGTAAGTTTCAGCTTATGACCACGAAAAAAAAACATATGGACAGCGGAGAGGGAACGTAGGAACTACGTCAGCGTTTATTTAGCCTTAAATATCGCTGAATTACGTGTAAGACAAGCGTGCGTGGAGGTGGGGGGGGGGGGGGGATTTTTTGTCTTATTTTTTTAAACTTTATTGTTCAAAAATAAAACTGGATTGGCAGTGAATCCGGCATATAACAAAAACTAAGCAGCAAAGCTTAATGAAAGCTAGCTACATGAAATTGTGGTGTGACATTTTCGTGTGTTATTTTATCGTTGGTTAATAAAAAAAAACAAGGATGAGCGCATTAGTAATTCGACGTGTCGTATGGTAGAGTAGAGAAAATGTGCAATTGACGTGTGCAGTTGGAACGGCAGATATACCAACAGGACACAACTAAAAAGTCTTAAAATACCACACATCCAAATACGCAAAATGCGGGTGCTGTCGCCAACCCTTTGAAGCGTCCATGTTACACGCGTGTATACGATGTGAAAATACAAGCGTTCTTGCCGAGCTTTAAGGATCAGCGTCTGTCCCGTTAGCTCTTCTATTTCCCCCAGCCAAAACCCACCACTTCAAGAGGGATACCGTCTTCAACTCTTGCAACATGTCTAAGTTCCAAGACGAATGTCGTTTTCCACAACTGCTGCCTTCTCGACCGTAGTTAATCCCACGTCTCGATTTGAAATCAAGACAACCTTGCTGTCAACACCGAAGCATGTCTCGTTCGTGGTTTAACCCACGTTTTGAGTGAAGTTTCAAAACAAATGACGCCTCCAGTTCCTGTTGTTGATCTTGACCGTGGCTGACCCCTCGTCTCGAGTGAAAGTCAAGACAGCTGTTGCATTTCAACACCGTGCTCGTCTCAATCGTGGCTAAACCCATGTTTTGAGTGAAGCCTCAAGACGGATGTCATTTTCTCCACTGACAGCACGTCTCGACCGTGACTAACCTCATGCTCGAGTGAAATTCAAGACTGGTCTACACTAATGCTTGTCTCAATCATGGCTAAAACCCACGTTTTGAGCGAAACTTCAAGACGGATGCCGTCCCCCTCCCTCGCGCTTCCTCCAGCACTGACAACTTGTCTCTATCGTGACTAACTACACGTGGTCGAGTGAAATCCAAGACAACTGTCGCTGTTCAACACCAAAGCTCTCTCACTCGTGGCTAATACCCATGTTCACAGCAAAGCCCTAAGACAAACGCCGTTCTCTTCCCAGACAGCTCGTCTCGACCGTGGCTAAACCCACGTCTCGAGTAAAATTCAGACAGCTGCTGATGTTCAACACGAAACTCGTCTCACGACGTGACTGAAAGAAAATCATACGTTTTGAGTGAAGTTTTAGACAGATGGCAACTAGCCTGCTGAAAGCTCGTCCTGTCCATGGCAAACCCCACGTCTCGAGGAAACATCAAAACGACGGTTACTGTGGACTCGGACGCTCCTCTCATTCGTGACCTTAAATCACGACTTGAGGAAATCTTCAAGACGGATGACGTCCTCAACTCTTGCTGTTCGTTCAGTCCATAACCAATCCCACGTCTCAAAGGAAAATCAAGACAACTATTGCTACTCCTCACCAAAGCTTGTCGCAATCGTAACTAAACCCCCCTTTTGAGCGAAGTCTCAAGACGGATATCATTTTCAACTTAATTACTTGTCTTGTCCACATCCTTTCCCACGTCTCAAGAGTAAATCAACACATACGTTGTAGTCCATACCGACGCATCTCTATCTGGGCCCAAAAACTCACGTTTAAGGGAAGTTTCAAGACAGATGACACTTCCCAACTCTCACTTCTGGCCGACCAAAATTGACCCCCGCCCCGAGTGAAAATCAACACAATGACAACTACATTCTTCGTCCACAGTTAAACATCTCCCCAATTGAATGTCCACTGCAAAACCATGCCACCGTGGTTGGACACCTAATCAGCTACACCGATTCATCTTTAGAAACTTCTTTTCAACCGCAATCCACTCTTTGAAGAGATTGTGCCCCCCCCCCCCCCACTGCCTCAAGCGGAAAACGAAAGCCTTCCCTATGACTATTTAACGCGGCGCTTTCCCGACCATGTTATCGACGTTTGAACCGGCTACCGCACAACGCCCAACCAAACATTCGTGCGATTGAACCTAGACGTCTTCTCCCACAAAAACGAAAGCGCTGAGTCTTTCACCTTTCATTTTCTCCAGCGACTGTCTCCACGCTGCTTTGTCTCCAACCTTTCGTTTGGAATTTGCTTTCACTTGCCAAAGATGACGCATGCACGGGCCTGCCGAACCCATACCAGTCTCTGTTGCCACTCGCTTTCATACTGATATTGCTGCTTTCGATCCTTTAAGGCTGCCATAATGCCGAAGATGCCTAGACGCCTCTGGTTGGCACCCACCTTGCCAGAACACTCTCCTGGCCACCGTCCGACACTTCCTGATCTGTGTGCCACCATTCCATGCTACTTGAGGTCTGCGCACTTTCGACAGACTTCACTGGGCCAGCCATTTCGGCTGCCACGGTCGACTACCCCCAATCCTCCTGGCTTGCTTTCGTTTTCGGCTGATTCCGAAAACGAAGGACACCGCAGCACTCAAGGAAGACATTGTGGTTCCTTCCCCGTTAATTTCCGGGGCCTACCCACCTTTCCGAAAGCTCAGCTTTGGATTGTTCCTACTGACGCCAGGCTTCACCGGCTTTGCTCCCTCGGCAGCTGCTGTCAGCGTACCCCAATCCTCCTGGTTTGCTTTCGTGGTCGATTAATTCCGCTGACGATGGAGATTGCAGCACTCATGAAGACAATGTGGCTCCTTCCCCGTCGCTTCCCGGAGATGGCCCACCTTTATGGAAGCTCGGTTTCGGATTGTTCCTGCTGACGTCGGACTTCACCGGCCTTGCCACCTCGACAACTACGATTGTCTAACCCCTATCCTCTCAGTTTGTTTTTGTTTTCGGTTGATTCTGACTACGATGAAGACTGCAACACTCTACGAAGACAACGTGACTCCTTTCTCGTCGCTTTCCGGGGATGACCCACATTTACGAAAGCTCGGCTTTGGACGCTGGACCTCACCAGCCTTACCACCTCTGCAACTACAATTGGCTAACTCCAATCCTCCCATTTGTTTTCGTTTTCGGTCGGTTTCCGGGGATGACCCACTTTTCCCGAAACTTGGCCTGGGATTGTTCCTGCTTTCACCATGAAACGACCAATCAACACCACTGGATGTCGACGCTTATTTCGACAAACTTCACTGGCCTGCTACCTTGGCCAAAAGACTGGAATTCATCAAGACAAAGCCATCCGTATCGCTTCTAAAGCAACCAGTGACTCAACAAACCGAATGTGCGACAATCACTGGGCAGTGTTTTCAGTGATGAGTCGGATGGAAAATTAATTCAATCAAAACTTCCTGAAGTTCCTCTTCAAGGAAGGACTAAGAAAAAAAATCAATGTGGGAGTGGACGTAACCCACGAAAAGCAACTTTCTCTTAAAATGCTCAACCTGAGAAATCATGCTTAACGCACTTTGAATCCAGCAAAACCTGGACTCTACCATGAAGAAAGCTCACTCAAATCCCCACCATGTGCTTCAATCACCACCTCAAACAAGAAACCATCAACCACAGGAACCCGAAAAAATTCCCTTCTTCACTCAAAAAACTAATCAAAAGTAACTAAAGTTTCAACATGACATCTCTCAAACAGGTATCGCACTCCTAGTAGGAATTCTGAGGCAGATATCTTCCCTTGACTCAATGAGACAGCGGGGGATTTAATATATGATTCTCGCTCGGCAAATTATTTTGCAGAGAGGTCCCGAACTTCAGTTTCCCTTATACATTGGGAAAAACCAATGTTTGAACGTATTAGAAATTAGAGGAAACCCAGCTGAAAAAAAGGAAAAGAACACTTGGCAATTGTCTACGTGCTAGGGATAGAAATATTCAGACAAAACTCAGTTTTTCGTGATTTATTTAAATATTCAATCACCGTCGCAGTTTTACAGGTTTAGACATTTTCGTATGGACAAAACGTTAAACAGGGAGTTAGTTTACTGGAATAAGGAATTCAGGTGTCCGACAAGCGAATAAAGGCGGTTCATCACGCAACGGGTTTTCGATCTTATTTAGTGACATCTGAGCACTGAGTAATTCAAGTATAATTAGCGAAGCCTCCCACGCTAATCGTTATTTAAATCGGCAGAGCTTCTCGCAACGGGACAAGTCTTAATAATTTCATCTCGTGACGGAATATGGGGAAAACCAATGGTAGACATTGACTCAATGCCGGGATCTAGAGATGCTAAACAGTTGAACGCTAGACGAATACACGCTACGCGGGGGTAAACGGCAGTTCATGAAAACACTTTCGCAATTAGCCCACTTGAACGTAAAATTTCTGCAACCCGGGTAAAAGAACACGGATTAGGTTTTGTACAAAATTAAAGCTTCACACGTGAAAAACCAAAACCATAGGCATGGCCTAATTTGACAGAATCAAACATCCCTCGCTGGCAGCCAAAGTTACGCAAACGTAATTCGCATAGCAACTCGCGGAAATAGTTAATAGTAATTCTAATAATTACCTTAATTGGAAGACTTGTGGATCACTCTCATCCTTGAAAACTTCTACGAAAACTCCATACCGTACGCGTCCGTACGGCTAATCGGTTTCAGCATACAAGAACGGACGGAGAACCATGCCTTCTTCTCAACTCCAAAATAGTTGAACCAACGCCCCCAGCAATTCACGGAACCATCGTCTGACAACCAAAGACTGCAAGGACTGAGTGAGTGATGTGATCAAGTCATCTCTCGAACGGTGTCGAGAGCAGTATTTATGCAAGAATAAAAATTAGCATACATGACAATCAAAGGAACGATTAACGAAAACTATAAAACAGCAAAGAGAGTTTAGGGTTTCTTTTATTATTAAAAATTATTAAATTCTCAAATGCTCAAACTCTGCTAATTATGGGTTGAAGCAAATAAACTCGAAGAAACACAATCTTAAATTTTATTAAGTTTACAAAACTCAACGCCAGGATTAAAACCAAGGCTCAATGAGAAATACTCACGCCAGGCGCGAAGCTTCACCGGAATCCAAGGAGCGTTCGTGAATCCAGCCGAAAGTAATTGACAGACGGCCAAGAATCACATCACGAAACGCGATACAGGTATTCCTTTGGTCCTGAACACATGACAACACTTAACTGTGCTCACAGACCCAAGGAATCACATACGCCAGCCTCGGAACCCCCAGGGAACTCGCTCATAAGGTACCCACCACCATCTTTGACGAGGTCGGCATGTCAATGCGAAAACTGACAAGTATTGGATTTTTCCCAAGCAACAAGTAACAGAAATTTGCCGGCCCCCATGAAGGCCGGCTAAAATTTGTTTCTTTTGCGGGGGAAAAAATACAATACATTTAGGCCCACCCTGCCTCCCCTCTTGAGTCATCTAATGGACGATCGAGAGAGACAAAAAGTTGATAGAATCACCGAGCTGCCATGCGCATGCGCAACACTTTGTGATCTCAAGGTCCAACAACAGCATCGAGACAGTCAATAAAAAAATTGACTGGTATTGTATTTTTCCCCCTGCAAAAGAAACAAATTTTAGTCGGCTTTCATGGGGGCCGGCAAATTTCCATTTACAAAAACCACTCTAGCGAATTAAGGGGCCAAATTGTCGTACTATCCGGGATTTTTGGACCGAATTGTCGGGGACTCAATCTAATGTAAATTCAAATAAAACACAATAAAAATAAAATGAAATACATAAACTACAAAAATACACCTATTTAGCAAATATTATTTAAGGATCACCTTGTAACACGCAGCAGTAAAAATTAATACGATACTAGCAATAACAGCATCTACTAGCAATAATAGCAATCTATTTATTTAATTTTTTAATAGTAGATTTTAAAGTAGTACACCAGCACTCTTGTGGCTCATTTTAAAATAAAATTACTAGTAACATACAAAGGCAATACCACTCCCCCCCCCAAAAAAAAAAAATTACTTTATGCGAGAATTAACGAATGATGTTGTGACGAAATCTTCGCACGTTCCATCCGATACCTCACAAACAAAATACTGTAAATAACAGACTGAATATTCTTATTTGTTCTTTTTCTGGTTACAGTGCACCTTGCAGCCGCTTTCCTATGACGTCATGGGACGAGCAGATCACGTGATAGCATCTGAGCTCGCAAGTCGCCCTCGAAGTCGCTGCACTCGCTCTACAGCAGACGCTCCACTGCGTAGCGAATAAAAATTCCTTGTAAATACTGGTTAGGACTGTTTTCGGACTTGGGCACTTACGTAATGTCTGTAACACTACTTAGGCATTTACGTAATGCCTACACCCCTGGATTAGCAGTATTTTGTAGTGTGTGGTGATGTAGAGTGTGGGAGAGCTGTTTTTGTTGGGTGTAATATTTAACTCGTTCGGCTCTTATTAATTCAAAATTGTTTGTTAGCGAAATTTTTTTGTTTCTGATTTTCAAAAATTAAACACGTTTAATTAGTTACAATGAGAAATGAAAACTAAACTAAATGAGACAAAATTCTGGAACATGATATGCACTCAGTCTGATTTTTGTTAGTTAATTTCCATTCGCAGCTTGTAAAAATAGATTAAATCAAGGACGCACTAACACTGCAGTAATTCGACGTGTTGTTTGGTACAGAAATACTGGAGGAGGATAGAAAATAATTTATTAATGTGCAGATTGACGTATGCAGTTTGAGAGGCAGCATCAGAGCCGGCTCAAGGGGCATGCGAGCGACGCGGCCGCGTTGGGCCCCCGGATTAAAGGGGCCCCCAGGCGGGAGCAGTCATCTTACTATAGAGCAGCGTCATGGGACGTCATATTGGCTCAAGAGAGATAGCTGCAAGGGGCACTAGATTAAAATGGAGGGTTAAACAACGGCACTTTTACGTGATAGTCAAGGCAATGCTTTGAGAGCGGATTCCATAGGCTTAAAAAACGTTTTTTTGTACAATTCCTTATGCTGCTAGGTTGTAATTGGAAAATAAAGATTCCACTTGCTTAAAAATGTCAGCAACTGCCCCTCCAGTGACCCTTGCAGCTATCCCAGTTACTGGCTCCAGCATAGAGTTATATGCAACTAGAGGAAGCCCGTGCTATGCACGGGGCCAGTCATGAATTAAGTTTACAGACCCACTCCCCTTCCCCTCCCGGCCCCACTCCCCACTCCCAACTCCCTCACTCCCACTCCCCACTTCCAACCCCCTCACTCCCACTCCCCACTCCCCACTCGTACTCCCAACTCCCCACTCCCACTCCCATTTTCGCACACACTGGCTAAGAAACGCTTTCACGGATTGAAATTTTTTCAATCTAATTTTTGCGCGCACTGGCTGACAAACGGTGATTTTTGTTGGCCTCAGTCACTGAATCTGCGTATCCAGTGGCTGAAATCACAGGATGGAGTGTTTAAAGAATGTGAGCGCTGAACCATCATCTTTGCATGAAACAATTTTTCTGTGGGAAGTCAATAAATAAGCTTTCGTAGAACAAAAGTTGAAACCTTTAGCACGGCTGCTTTGGCATTTTCCTTTTCTGGGACAGGAAAGAAGTAAATCGCCGGCCTATGGCGGCCTAACAATGGCTCATTATTATTTTGTTTCACTCACAGAGCTTTGATTGTAAACGACTACTTTGCAAGATAGGCACTAGGCAATTCCTGTGCCCACTGGAGCTTTTTCTAGATGGGAGAGAGAAGGTGGGCAGGAGATGTGAGGGTTTGCAGGTGGGCTTGCTGTTATGCAGCGAGGTTGTGCTAAATTGTGTAGTGTTGTGTGTGCTGGTTTGGTTGGAGTGGCACTGGTTTGTATGGAGAAGTCTGTGCAATGTTAGTTACATAGTTACTTAGTTGTATGTAGTTACTGTTTAGTTTTGCAGAGCGTACGGCTATGGGCCACGGCTCTTAATAAATGATAGGCAAGATAGCAATGATCAGCCTCGTGCTCAGCAGTGATTGTTGTTGTCCACTTTGAAACAATTCAGCTCAGCTCTGAAAGCCTTCATCTGCGAATTAAATAAGCCATTGCATCGTTTCCAGCTGCCAATTTCGGGGCCACTACAAATTACCAACGTAGCTTAGTTTGATTTAAAACTATACGCATTTAGCTGAAACATGGATTCTTTCATTTTATCCATCAACAATCAACGGTTTGGACGATAGTTTTCAATCCTTAGCACGTGCACCAGGAATTGTTAGGTAGCAAAGACATTACAATCTAGATATTAGATAGAGCGCATAGTATTATGACTTCTAAATAAATAAATAAATAAGATATTACATTATGTGGGGTTTCACTGCGGGGTTAGGTGCGGTTGTTTGGTTGTTTGGTCTTCAACGGTTGTTTGGTTTTCCAGTTGTTATAGTTTTAAGTTAGGTTAAGCTACTTAAGTAGGTTAGTTCTAAGCGCATGATCTTTGGGGTCTTCCAGCTCAATAAAGTCAGTCAAGACATTACACGTGCACGAAAACAATGAGAAGCCATCATTCCTCATCCTTCCGGTTTTTCTTTTATCTTTCCTTTTATCAGCTCAGCCAGGATCCAGAATTATTATGTAGATATACAACGTTATGTCACTGCCCTATAGCGAAAAGGTGGATTATGGATTGAAAATCCTTTATACTGCGTCAAAGTAAAGAGAAGGGCGAGGTGAGAATCTGTACTAGTGCTTTGAAACTAAACTTCGGGAATGAGGTTTAAGCGACCCGAAACTGAAAATAGTTGTACTAGCGAAACGAATGGCTGGTAATTTTGTCAGTAGGTGGCAGTCTGATAGAAAATGAGAAACGCGATACGGTGAAATGGATATTCTCTTTTGTCCCCCCCTCCCTTTTTTCTTCTTTGCCTTTTTGTTTCTTTTACTTTTCTTTCCCCCTTGGGAAGTACCTTTTTTGTTTCTTTATGTGGTTCTTGCTTGCTGTTATAGTTAGTAACGATTTTTTTCCCGTTTTTGTGGCTGTACTTTGTCATTTTTGCAACTTTATTTGCTGTTTTTGTGGTTCACATTCTTTTTGGTAATAAAAAAAAAGTGAAATGGATATTGGCTTGGATCGCATGAAAAGTGATTGGTTAACGCCGGCTGTGAAAAGACAGTGACTGAATCCAACCCAAATTGTCTTGAGCCGTCCGTGGGCAGCATACCAACAGGACACAACTATAGATTCTGAATGCGTGGTGCACTGAAAAGTATACATATTGCACATTATATATATTAAAAAAAACCCGTCTCCTAACTTTTACTACTACAATAAGGCAAATGAGCGATCATGTAAGAAACGACCAGATAAGGAGTTCGCATCTGACGCTGACGCTATTATTTTTGCCACACAAAAAAACCGGAAAGTTTCGTTGCTTTGCAGCTTCCCGTCCTCTTCGTTCTTTTTCAGCAGGGTTTTACACTTTTTAAATCTACGAACACCTTACTTTGCAGTAAACCCATCGTTA
>JAHWFP010066676.1:470-11334 GCA_023313725.1 Lithobius niger
TTGTTAGCGGACGAAAACAAGCATTCACTTTAGTAAAAAAAGCAAACTATAATAAACGGAGATTAGGTCTTTGTTTTATGAATTTCCGTTTATCGAGCAAGCCAACAGTCTCATTTTATAGATGCGCTCCCTTGCATTTCTCTGATTGGCTGACATTGTTGGCTTCGCTTGTTCTGGTGTAATATGACGTCATTAACACCAGCATGACCGTCTCTTTAGTGTAGATTGCCGTCTCCTTCCCGCAACAATGCTGTTTAATCCTTGGCCTCACCCGGAAGTACGTTTCTTCCGTGAAAAATGGTCTAAAGGTGCTTCTTGTCCTACCAAAATTATCGTTCTTCTTTGGATGTAAGGAGGATGTGTTGGGGGGGGGGGGGAGGGGGGGATTTAAATCCTATAAAGTCTTTAGAAAAAAACACAAAACGAGTTCAATCCTAACAAGAAAAGTTAATGGAATGCAGGAAGGAAACAGAAATTTCCATTAAATACATTAATTTATTAGCATGCACTATTCCAGATTACAAAATTGACATAAAAGCTGCTCATCTAATAAACAAAAAAAGAACTACAAACTGGTACGGAGTTTTTGCCACACTCAAATTCACCTTTTTCATATAGCAACAACTTAGTTTGTCCACGATACAGGGGACATCCTAGGTCACGTACTTCAGCACTAATTATTCAGCAAATTTCGCCAAAGTCAAGACTGAACTTCGACTCAGAATTTACGAGGGGTAATTTCACTTAGAGGAGGTTCCACCAATTCCTAAGTAATTAAAGTATCCGAGGCCTATCTTGAGAACGACACAGATAATCAATTGTATGTTTTTGGTAGCAGAGTGTCTTGTTGATATCCAAGATGGTTACAAAAACAATGGCGGCCGTCGACTAAAACCTCCTCTTCCAGGAAGACGTAGCCGCTCATAAAATACCTGCAGGACTCAAGATAGGCCGCGGACACTATGGTTGCTCCAACTCGCCGTGCAGCAGGCCCTCCACATCACACGGAGCCAGGAATTTCGGTTTGGCACAACAAGAATTGACTACCACTCCCACGCGCCGAACAATCTCTCAATTCACAGAAAGCTTGAAACTCCCATTGAAAAAAAAATCACGTGATCACACAGGATTCCAGCTGGAAGAAAGCAGCGACGGCAGACCCCCGTCCCAACCCATTTTCGAATTTTCGAATAGTTCAAGACGAGGCCGCTAGATACTCCAAGAAGGAAGTTTATTAAAAATAATTATTCACGTGCAAATCCAATCATTACCTGGAATCGAAAGCAAAAGTTTAAAGTAGTAAATGGCAACAAGATTTTAAGAAGAAAAGGATGCACAATTAAATGCGTATAAAAATTACATTGCATATAAGTCATAGGGAGAAGAAAGTGTCACTCACTGATAGGTCCGTGACTAGCGGGGCGGTGGATGTGGGAGGGGGGGGGGGGGGAGAGAGGGCCCAAGAAAGACTAAAGAGGGCGTAAAAATATTTACCCAAGTTCAATTTTAAACTGAGTTCTTTCGTGGTGGTAGGGCGGGTTAAAATTGCGGTTGGGACGGGGAGCGTAAAATTGCCAGTTTACCCCCTTCCTCACCCCAGAAAAAGTTCCTAGCCACGACCCTGCACACTATAGAGCAGTGACAAGACGTAGTATTATTGTGTATAACTCTATGCTGGAGCCTTAATGGATTAGCTGCAAGGGGCACTGCACAGAGAAACAGAAGGGCGTCATACTGAAGCCGATGCTGTGAAGAGTGATTCTTAGACCTAAAACGCACGATTTTTGTTGTTGGAGAAAACAACGTTATTTTAAGCCTAAGAAATCCGCTCTTCCGTTGTTTTTCCCTCCATTTTTATGTAGTGCACCTTGTAGTTATGCCCTCCAAAACCCATCCTGTTGCCAATATGGCGGCAAATGTCACTGCTCTATTGACGGCAAAATTTGAAGCCTGCATGAGTATATAACCAAATTTTTGGACCATCGCAATGACAACACTCAGGAGATGAGGGAAAAGGGGGAGTAAAAATAAATCGCACATGAATAAAAATTACAGTCGGTCGAGGCACGAAATCCTCAGAACGATGGAAACAGAATATATTTACCAGTCTAGATTTCAAACCCGGAGATCAGTCATTGCGTAGAATTAGTGAAGAATCAAAATAACAGATGGCGCCACAACGTGTGCAAGTGCTGCGCCGCTAGCGAGTCAGGAGCCACAGCAGTTTGATTCGCCGTTCATACGCGGCGCCACGTTCCCGCACCGCGTTTTGCTGTCCGTCGAAAATTGACGAGAACATGTTACGTAGAACTAGTTACATTCAGTTTTTTTCAAAATCATATAAAAACTAAAAAAAAAAAAAAATAAAAATATGGGTTAGTTACGTTAAAGCGGTATTGAAGGATACCAACACCACACGAGTACGAACGGGTACGTTTGTATAATGACGTACAGATCCTATCCCTTGTATTGTGGCAGTACGTTTACTTCCGCCACGACGACACAAAGGACTTCTGATTTATGTAGTGTACATTAATTTTTTGGTTATTAAAAAAAAATTTCAAGATCTAGCCTACACATCCAGAGGTACCTAATTTTTCCCTTTTTTCTTTTTGGGGTAGGGAACAAAAAATCCTCAGGCCACTACGCATGTGAAGTAAGGTATCTGATTTTATATTACCATGAAAGATATTCCTAGGGTGCCTATATACATAATTTATAAAAATAATAACTAGTGCCTTGACATAATGTTCTTGGATGTTTGGCTGGGTTTCCCGCTTTCTTCTTCCAAACATTGATTTTCAAATTCAGAATGCTCAATAATAGAGTTGCTGAAATATCCGGGACGTGAACATGTGCCGTAGTTGTAATCAACCCAAAACTGGTAAAAGAGAAGGCGCCAAGTTTCCAAAAAGGATCGACTTTTGAAAGTTAGCCCTTTTCAGGCTTTTTTTTTTAGGACTTAAGCTGAAACGTGGATAAGCTGTGCAATGGCTAAGCCCGGCCCTTAACGTCTGCTGTTTTCGTTAGGCTTATGCCGATACTTAGGCCTAGCGTCGTCGGATCTTTCTCACATTTAATGGGGGGGGGGGGGTGGATTTGGACCTGCGCAGTTCGTTTTTCGGGTTTTGGGCACTAACCCTATTTTTAGCCCTATTTCCTTTTTAAGCCCTATTTCCATTCCCTATTCCCTATTCCCATCATAGGACGAAGAGCCAAATGGGCTCGATTAGTGATAAATAAACGTATTCTCAATGTGTAATAATTTTGGGTTAGGTAATTCAAGTTGAAAAGCTCGACATTTAATTAATAAATAAAAAAATAAGGAAAACTATGACAGACGTTTGTGTCAGAATGGCCAGCGTTGGGTCTTGTCAAGATTTTTGTGGAGTGGTGGGGTTGGGGGGTGGAAGAGGAAGGGCGCAGGAGCGGACAACGGGACTCGGGTAGGGTGAGAGCTACCCACCAAGAAATGTTTACACTGTTCAGACCGACGAGGAAAACAGAATCTGTTCTAAATTTTAATCAAAGCTGCGACGTCGTTTGTAATTTTAAATCGTAAATAACATTTACATTTCAGCATCATAATGTTTTCGTGCTACAAAGAAAAATTAAATAAATAAAACTAAAGCATTTTTTCTTGCTTAACAAAAAAAAGCTTTTTACGGTGCTGTTCTTATTTTAATCGAGGCTGTAAAGTCCTTTTTAACATATGGAGCAAGCATGATGTTCTTTAATTCATAAGCAGGCGTGATATCCAGGCGTGATATCCAAGAGCAGGCTCGATATCCGATATCACTCCTACTTTTGCATCTCAGTCCTAAACCATTGTTGCAAACCCGTCGAGTTCTATTGTTAAAGGAGGACTGAGATCGTTAAATTGGGTGATAAGTGTCTAGATTGGCGGCACCAGCGCTGCTGATAGGTCAACTTTGTTGAGACAATTTCACATCGACATATGCCTTTAACAATAGGAACGACCTCGGCTCAACAATTGGCATGGCCACGGCTGTATCATTGTTGTGTGGCGCTTCGTTCTTGGCCCATTTTGTCGCCCTGATGGTTCCTCAACCCTATGTCGGATTCTGAATTATTTTGGGGGGCTAAACTTTGTCCAGACACCCATTCTACTGCATGAAAAGTGTGGTTTGGATAGTCCGTGTGGTTTTCGCGTGATGCGCGGTCTAAGCATTTCAAACAAGTTTATACATCTTGCGGCACGAGTCTAGAAGACTGTATATGTACCTTTTAGAAAAAACACAAAATTCGAAACATAGTAACAGATGTGATGTTTCAACAATATTAAAGTAGTATTCCAGCACTCTTTGTAAAAATACATAGCTAGGAAACAGGCATTGAGCTTATTGTTGGTGGAGCGGACAGACCTTTATTTCAAATTTATATTTGGTCCGTATTTCTTAATGCTCCTTAAAAATTTAGTAGACATGCTCACTCGGCTAAGTTTGGGCTCTTTGCCTTTTGGTGTGACGCACTCCTGTTATTTGCAGGCCTTTGTCTTATTTTAGCTTTTTCTTTTCAAATAGGCCAAAGCTGCGTATCATATTTATTTTAATAGACTTTCGTTTGATCCATCATTTGGTGTCTGTTTAGTTATTTTTATCTTCTTTCCACATCCGACACTAAAGATGTGAGCCATCGTCGCCGACTAAAAATAAAACGGTACGTCTGTCACGGCTGGTTGGGCTGTCGCCGTTTATATGACATTGTTTACAACAATAATTACTGCTGCACAAAGTGCCGTCCCTAATGTTTCAATGTTTCTTCATTAGTATTGAAATGGCCTTAACGCCGTACACGCTAGCATATTGACCTACAGACTACATTTAAAACCCTAGATTACAAACGTTAATAATAAAGCATTTAACTGTAAGCCAAACAATCATCATGGCGATAGTTTTTAACAATAAGCAAAAGATCCAGGATGTTGGCATTGCTACCGCAGGTCTAATACTTGACAACGCCACCAACGAAAATACTGAGGCGCACACCTCTATCACGCACAGCAACAGCGATCTTTAAACCATATTATAATCTATCAGTAACGATCACGATATTATAGGTCAAAAAGTATTAGCTCTTAGGCCTACTTTAGCGTTTAGGCATAATTTTTAGTTGTCATTTTTAGTTCATAAGCTGACTGTCTAACCAATAGTCTAACCCAAGTTTTTTGGTTCTTTTATAAGTTCTTGGGTAGACTTTACACTGTCTGCATGAGATGCTACAGATGCAATTTTACAATGGTGGTGATGGTGATGGTGACTGTGGTGGTGGTGGAGACGCTAATGGTGGTGGTGGTGATGATGGTGGTGAGGACAATGGTGGTGATGATTGTGACGATGCCGATGGTGATGATGATGGTGATGATAGTGGTGATGATGCCAATGCTGATGATGGTGGTGAGGACAATGGTAATGGTGACAGTGATGGTGAAAATGATGGCAGTGGCAGTGATGATGACGATGGTGTTGTGTTTCATGATTTTGTTGTATTATGTTAACGTATTTCAAATGCAAACCAATTAACGTAAAATTAACAAAAATAAACATGTGTTCGAAAGCTCTATATTTAACAAATAAATTAAAAATATCTAAATATGACAGATGGTTGTGCTAGAAGAACTAGCAATAGGCTTCTCCGGGAGGCAACCTTCATCGGGTAGGGTGAGAGCCATCCACAAATTGATTTGTCTTAGTTTTCATCATACTTTACTAGCTGATCGTAAGTATGTGGTACGAGTCGTGGCTACATTGCTGGTTGTTATTATGGTGTATTTTATGATTTCTGGTGTAATTTATGATTTAAGGTGTATTTTATAAATCTGTTCTGTTATGTTAACATATTTCAAATCAAATAAATTAACGTAAAATTGGTAGGAAAAACAAAGAAATAATACTTATAAATTGTTTCGGTTGTATTACTCGTAAGTATAAAAAAGTATTAAAAACAAGCATGAAAAAGCATGAAATTTGCTTGTGTCATTGCATTCTAGCTTGATTCCGAAATAACCCCTTCAGACAATAACGAAACTATTCTTTCGACAAACTTTCTTTGCTACATTGTTGGGTTCTCAGAGAATCCACTAGTGGGTTCTCTCGGCAATGGCTTTGTAACAATGGTTCGGAATCAATGTCGAGAACCAGGTGCGTGTGGTATAATGTTGCTTTTGACCACTATACAACGTTGACACTTTTTCACATATTCCAGTAACTCACTTGAACTTTAACTTCTGTTCTCCTTACATGCGCTGGGAAATCAGTTGTGTTAGCGAGCCCGGCGCCATTTTATTTACCGCCATTAGGCTCGAGTAGAGTTTAGGTTTTTCCTTCCTTTTTCAGTCATCACTTGAGTGAATAAAGAGTCCTTTGGACAAAACGCCTGATGTCTCAAGAATACGTTCTGCAGCCGGACGGGTTATCCCTGATTCCCGACAACAGGGTTGATTAATTCCAACCAGTACATTTATCACATAAGACGAAGTGAGAAGGAGGTCCAATATAAGTGACGAGCCTACGAAGCAGAGAGAGTTGGACCACTTGACACTTCCCGACAACAAACGGGTTGGACCACAATTTTCTGTTGCCAACAATCATTTGCAATTAATGGGGAGGGGGGGGTCCTTAAAACAGTCCTGTTGGTCCACGTAGTTCTCAACTAATGGTTCTTGTGCGGAAATGAGTGGTGACGCCTCAACGACATCTAGGCCTGTTGTGATCGTAAGACACGCTCTACCAGTACTTAAAGCAAATTATACACGCTTTACTGACGCTTCATATCATCGATAATCGCAGTGGAGACGGCGGAAAGCTTTTAGGACTTATGGTAGTCCACGCCATAAAATCCTGACACCCAGCAAGATACGAGTTTTCTGCACTGGTTGTGCTGTCAGCCTACACTCTCCAGACACATTACTAAAAATTCTGAACTTCGACCTCATTCTACTTTTCGAAATTGCAAAGAAGCTTTGTGGATTGACGTTCTGTACTCCAGCTGTAGTGTGTTGAAAATCTCCCACCTTCCCCGAGGTCGAAAATTGAGTACTTTCACTCACACGCCTTTCATAACGCGTCTGGAGTGTGAGTGTAAGCTGCAGGGCTTGCTTTTTTTTTACATTTACTTTGGACTCACGGCAGTTTCCTCCGTTAAACTTTACGAATATAAGGAAAAGAAAAAACAAAAACCCGATAACTTGGCCCTTGGGACGGCATTTAATGTAAGTACCGCACAATTCTGTTGTATGTATCTATTATCACTTGGGATGCATTAAACTTATTCAGAAATGTTGAACAAGCCATGGAAGGAATAAGAAACAGTGACTTCACTTCGGTTACAACTTGAAACTTACCCAAATTTCATCGATAAACCATTGAAAACATAGATCCAAGATTATATAATAATATATAATATATAGAGACGATGCTCGAGGCATCCACCCTCCCAAATTCCTGGCGGCAGATGTTAAGTGGAATAAGTACCACCATTATTACAGTTGTTTTTTGCCGCATGAGGGAGGAAACCGGAGTACCCGGAGGAAACCCTCGTGCAACTGGCGGAAAACAACCGGAGAAAAACCCGTACATATAAACTTCCCATCGCCAGGATCGAACCCGGGTCTTTACGAAGCCAGAGATGTACACTGGGACCAGGACGCCTATCGAATCTGATCGAAAACAAAACAAAAAAGCCATTCGCAATTTTAATATTGTATAGGTAACCGTTTTAATGCAGGCGTACCATGTAAAAGATATAAAATTTTTTACTGCAAGCTTTTAAAAACGCTTCAGTATCAAAAGCGAACCTGGCGCATGCCCTGAGGGCAAGTTCGATTTAGATGATGTCACAATCGATGCTGGTGCATAATGACGGCGCGTTACTTGCGTTTTGGCCTTAACAGCAAATATAACCGACGTAAATAGAACGCTGAAAATCCATTCAAACCGATTACTTTTGTTGGGTTCTTGCCTCCCATCCCACCTCACCTCCCCACGAAATTATTAGACTCATATTTTACGCACCCACAATCAGAACATGGTAACACTCGTTACCAGAAATTAGCTGTAAGTGAAATTCGGGTATGCGCAAATAGGATATCTTTGGTTGTCCTGTGACGACCAGGCCAACAAGAAAACCGTAAAGGGATGAACTAAATTTTAATGAGGGAAAAAAAACCATTTGTGTACGTCAGGGAAGTATAATTGAAAAAATCGGTCGTAAGGGTAAGCTACGTGGCAGTATGGTAAAGGTATGGGTATTCTGTTCATCTTAAATCTCGTTGAGTAAACAACAGGAATGAACGTTTTTACGGTAAAACAATTTTTCGATTTTCCTTTTAAGCACAGCTAGTTTTGAAATCTTGGAAGAGCCCAGAAGATACCAGTCTTGTACCTGCCTTGTCGAAGATTGATTTCCAGTGACGAGACGAAACCAAGACTACCGTGGTTAAAATGGAGATGCGGCTTCCCGAAGGCTCGTTTAAAAGAGGCCGGTACGTGAACGTAACTCGGCCTTCATATACTGAAGATAGAAGGCTTCAACTCCAGTAAAGTCAGCTGTTTCAGCAGTAATGGTCTACACGCTATTAAGTGGATCCTTTTTGGCAAAGCTTGCTATTCACGTTCAAAACCTTCGTCTTTTGAGAGCCTGTCAAAACTTTTCCTGCAGCCCGACGTTTGAAAAACGTGATCGGAGAAGAAACGGCCGTCTTGGTATTTATTGGTTTATTGGCGGAAAGAAAACGCAACATTTTGGATTGCATTAAACTGGAACTTGTAAGTAATTTGTGTCACTATAATTCGACGTAGTAATCTATATTATCAAAAATTTATAGGGTTGGGATGAGAATTTATGACTGAGATCCCTAAACTGAAACTGATTCATTCCTATTAGTTCCGTTTATAGAGGGCGCAGTTTAGGACTTATGGTACTCCACGCCATAAAATCCTGACACCCAGCAATATACATTTATATATATAGTTTATATATATATAGTTATAGTTATAGTTATATATAGTTATATATAGTTTTCTGCAATGGTTGTGCTTACAGCCTACAGTCGCCAGACACATTACTAAAAATTCTAAACTTTGACCTCATTTATAGAGGGCGCCACGAGTTTTATGTGAGAATTTCTACCCAGTTTTCAGACTGAAATCTAGACACACGCTAGTGTGTCGCGCCAAGTTAGACAACAATCATCACAACAAACATCACATCAATTCAATTGTCGAGGTTGTAAACCATTGTAGCGCGGCGCCATAGCGTCAGTGTCTTATATCTTGAACCATAGTTGGGCACCTTTCAGGTACTTGACGAAAAATAATAAGGCGGTACAAAAGCTTAAAGTGTGTTGAAATCAAGAGCAATGACCCACCTGACAAAAATTAATTCGTTTAGGAATGCCAGCTAAGCTGCTTTCAATGCAAAATCTGACCCTCAATAACGTTGAAAATGTGAAACTAGCTAGCTACGAGCTAGCTAGCTAGCTAATTCTAGTCCGCTCATCCCCATGTTAATTTCCATAGGGTGATTATTCATCGATACCGAGATAACGGGAAGGCTTCCACCTATGAAATTGTACGAATGGCTGCAGTACGATACGAACTGCGTACCTTTTATGGTTTGGCGCCTAGGGGTGTAACGAGGATGGCGTGGGATGGCGCGTAAGTACACAAATATTGTTAGTATTGTCGGCATCGTCTCTCATTGGCCAGCCAAAGTTCTGACAATAATAACGTGTATACTGACGTGCGTGCCTAGACACACACTAGTGTAGCACGATAAATCTAAACAAAGTTGCCAAAGAAATTGTATTCACGTCCAATTCATGAAAAATAAACCAACTCGACTAACAAAGCAAAATTAACAAAGCCAAAACTGGTGAAGAGGCCACCAAGTTGAGAGTGGTTCGGCCCTTCAAAGAAGTGATATCAACACAACAAAACTAACGAAATAAAACAAATTACAACAAAATTAAAACCAAACCAAAAACCTATAAAGAGGTGACCAAGTTGAGAATGGTTCGACCTATAGGCAAAGGTAGTAGAAAATTGTTGAAAACCAATTCCTTGTTGACGTGCCACTTTATTACACATCTGCACGGTAGTCTAATACACAATTTAAAAAAAGGACTGATATCATATCAAAAACCAAAACTTTTAAAAGGGGCCGCCAAGTTCCGAATGGTTCGGCCCTTCAAAGGAGTGATATCAACATACCAAAACATTCGCCAACTTAATCGCACCGAATAATACTTTGGACGTTAAATGAAAAATTGAACATTGCTACCGAAAGTTGCAATGTTCTAGTTTTCATTTAACCTTCGAACTATTAATCGGTGCAATTAACTTGGCGAATGTTTTGGTGTGTTGATATCACTCTTTTGAAGGGTTGAACCATTCGGAACTTGGCGGCCCCTTTTATCAGTTTTTGTTTTTGATATGATTAAACTAAACTAAACTAATTTAGCTTGTGTGTAATTATTTTCTAGATTAGCTTAGATGTAATTTAGTTTTACTTTAGATTTGGGCTGAAAAATGAGCAAATATTACCAGATGGAACGTGTGGCAGCCTTTGAAAACTCGTAAAGAACTAATAGGAATGAAGGTAACACGTTTCATAAGGATTTTTTAGAGTTACAAATTCTCAACACCAACCCTATAAATTCGTGATATTATTCATATGAAAATTTGTTTTGGGCGATTGGCCAAAATCAGTAACGTTTCTAAATGCGCACTGCGTTTCTTGATTGTACGCACCAAGCATCCCTTGGTAGAGATTCGTCCAACTCACTACCCAAGTTTGGGGGAGGGGGCAGGTGGATTGAGGCTTTATGATGCGTCGACAGCTA